>BGNK01002150.1:122659-181760 GCA_003297005.1 Symbiodinium sp. clade A Y106 | reverse complement strand
CCCAGGGCTTACGCGGTTTCCTTTCATAGGGCTGGAAGGCCTGCTTGGAGGCCTGTGCCATGGCAGAGACAAGCGGTGTGGTCTGGGGGGGTGCTGAGGGGGGCCGTTCAGGTGGGAGTGTTGAGAGGGTTTAGGATTTGGCGTTTTGGGCTTTTGGGATTTTAGGCTACTATTAAGGTCCTAATATATATATATATATATTATGAATATTATCCAACTGTTACTGGGTGGGGGCAGTACCCAATATACTGGCACCTTGATGGCAAGCCAATCCGAGCTGTGACTCTGGAAAAGGGAGCAAGTTACGAGGCTGAGATCTGCGCAGCTTGCGTGGTGTCGCTATGACTTGCCACCGCGGCGTCCTGGTTTCGAGCTGGAGGACCGAGCGTGAACGTTTAGGGCTCACCTATAGTCTCCATTGTAGTTCATTTTTTGGTTTAACCAAATATATAATAAGGATCCTATAAGGTACCCCCAAAAAGGAACTACAATGGAGACTACAGGCATAGTTTGAGTTTGAGGGACGATTCTCTGCTGGCTCCACGTCGTGGTCTGAGGTTGAGGGTAGTAGCGGGTAGTAATGAAGTGTTCCGACAAATTCCGACCCCTACATCATAGAACCCTTAAAGTACGTAACCCTTATAGCATCCCTTAAGAAACGACCCTTGGAGGAACCCTGCAAGCTTTAAGCCGCCCTTATACCCAGCCTACCGGAGACGTCTGCGAAGGCAGGCATGCTCTGCATCGCAAGGACAATCGCGGGATCCTCCTCTTTCCCCTGGGACGTAGTACAAGTGGGTGGTTGTCAAAATTAGGGTCCCTTTTTGGGCACCCTAAATAATAGCTGCCGTACTATAATAGGGACCCAAAAAAGGACCATAATTTTGACAACCACCTAAGTATTTAACCAAGAGGGTCCAAACATACTACGATTAGGGAATTAGGACCCCAAAACCACTATTACCATGGTCTTTTGGAACCTAATTCCATAATGGCAGTGTGCGTGGAACCTCTGGGTAAGCAGCTTTGAGCTATGGTTTTGTTGTTGGCTGTTGGAGCCTTCTAGGCCAAACACACGCGGAGCTTTCTGCAGTTTGGGTGTATATCCTTGTAACATACAACTTGAATATACAACGCTGAAAACCACCATAAACCCAACTGAGCATGTCAACCTGTCACATGCGAGGGCATTTAGAGTTCACTGCTTCTGAGTTCCGGCATTATGGCTTACCTGGGGATCCAAAAACCTACCGTTTTAAGGGTTAGACCCTGTAATTAAGGGGTCATAACCTACTATTTTGTAGGGTCTGGGGATACAGGTAGGCTTAGGTCTTGAGATGGCTCAGCTGGAGGGATTTCAGGCCTACGCTGTAGCTTCAGGCTTCAACCTTCACAGAAAGCAATATAGGGACCTTAATAAGTACCAACCCTATGCCTCCAGGGACCTTATTATTGGGTCCTTAAGGGTCTAGGGCCCGAACTATGAGGTCCTTGGAAGGATAGGGCAATACTATTTTAAGGGTTCCAGATTATATTGATGGCATAATGGGCGCCAAGACCCTGTTCTAATTTAAGGGAACTCAGTGGACCGAACCAAGACCCCCCACCCTAAACACTAATACCCTAACATGGGTGGCCTTAGTAATTAGAATAAGGGTATACTATGCTATAGTTGTAATAGTAAGGAACCTCCAAGATAGGATAGGTAGTCATGGAGGCCCCTACATCAAACCATTCAGAAAATCGTGCCTTGCTCTCTCCAGCATCTTGAATCCACCGCAAGTGGTTGGCCTCGAGGTCCAGCTCTACCTCCTGGGGAAGAGTTTTTTGTTTTAAGCGCCCTTTTCCGTCTGCACTGTAGGGAAGAGGGTTTAGGGAGACACGGGCTTTATAGCGGCGTTCTGAACGTTCTTTGAGCTTTATAGGACTTAAGGGGTTGTGGGTTTCAGGTTCGCTGATAGCAACAGCAACAAAGCTTTCTTCTCAATATCCTCAAGGCCCCAAAATCCCTAAAGAACCCTTAAATGAACCAAAAACCATGCAAGGGTTTCCATTTAGCCTTGAAAGAACCCTTACATGAACCCTGAACAGATCCCGTAAACGAACCCTTCAAAGAACTCTTAAACGAACCTTTTAGAGCCCCAAACCCTAAATAGAACCCTTAAACGGACCCTCGTCCTCCCAGAGACCACAGGCTGATAGTACCTCGCGCAACCGCGGATGTTCTGCCACCGCCACCTCCACAGACGCCTTCACCTCGCTGATTTTGGTGTTGGGTCTTAGGGTTCAAGGGTGAGGGTTCAGGGTGAGTTTAGGTTGCAGTCTAGATGGTGTTGCAGAAATTTCTATTAACAATTCTTAAACGGGTATTATGAGGGATCGAAGGTTCTGTGGAGCATACAGCGTACGTGTCAGAATAGGTAGGCTTTGGACAAATTGAAAAAATCTTGTGGGTTCCTTATGGGGTCTGCAAGGCTTTAGTGTGGAGCCTTGATAATTTAGCATAGCAGCGTTCTATTTCAGCAAGTTTTATAACGGCTTCTGCTTGGGTTCTCGGGTGTGCGGCTATAATTCTGGTGCTGGTTTGTATTATAATGAACCCCAGAAAGTTGGAACATCGATTTAGGATGATTCACGCTGGGATTCCCTTTACTTTACCTTAAGGGCATGAGGCTATTGATGTTCCAACTTTAAGGCTACACTGTAACATCATTGGCCTCATGCCCTTACAGTAAAGTATAGGGAATCCCAGCATGAATCCTCCTAAAACTATGTTCCAACTTTCTGGGGTTCACTGTAGGTGTCAATGGTTGACGGGCGTAGGCAAACAAAAATGGGGATCGTAGGAGCTCGAAGGCTGCAGAGGTCTTTTTTGAGGAGGCTTGAAGGTATGGAGTTGATGTGTGTGGTTTAGGGTTTAGGGTTTAGGGTGGGGCCCCAGGGATTGAGAATATGGATTCGTGCGTAGGGATTTAAGGGTTTGGGGTTACTATAGGGGCCTTAAGAATTAGAATCGGGTTTTGGGGCCCATTATACTATACTTATAATGAGGAACCCCCAAAATAGCATAGGCAGTTATTTAGGCCCCTATATTGCATCCTTCTCCATGTACGCTCTCTATCAACAGCTTGATATGCTGAGGTATTTATCGTAGGTTGAAGTATAAGGTCCTGGCTGGATGGCTTGAATGTACAGTGACAGCTTGGGCGAAAATTCGATGTTGAGGTACGCTGCCTAAGTGCCATCTGCACTTGTATCTCTGAAACGCAAATCTTTGTGGCTGAGTTACTCAGCCAGAAGATGTATAAACTTTCACTTCTGTAGAAATAATTATATCAAAAAATCTACTCACCCAGCTACCAAACAAACCCAGGAAGTCACCGAAGCCCTGAACTCTGATAATATAGGGGCCTAAGAAATTACCAATACTACTTTGGCGGGGTGCCTGATTCTAATTATAGCATAATGGGCGCCTAAACCCTTTTCTAATCATGAAGGCCCCTATATTACTCGACTTAAAAGGCCCCAAACATGCTTTACTCCATTACTTTTGATAGCCCGAAGCCAAATCATCCTAAGCCCTGAACCTCAGGCCGACAGAACATAAGCTCTAAATAAGGGTTTAGGGTTTAGCTCTCACCCAACCCCCAACTTTCACAGCCCAACAGAAAAAGAACTAATATCACATGTAATCTCAAGTTGTATGCCCGTCTGCGAAGATCACGGGGACCTTTTCGGCTTGTAACATAGTAGGGCTGTGAAGCGGGGTAGCCTCAACGAGGGCACTAGCAATCTGCAATCCTTCGAAGCAGCCGCGAAACCCTAAACATTGAACCCCTACTCCTGAACCCCTACCCATAGGCTCCATAGTAGTTCCTGTTTTGGGATCACCTTATAGGATTCTGAATACGGTTAATCATACATACCTGCATGGCCCATAATAAGGAGTATACCATAATTCCCATAGTCTAGGGTCCTTAAGGTAATGCAGGATTTATTTCATCAACCGTATGAGCCCCCAGAAAAGGAACCTTGGCCGACTTCTGAACCCCCCCTAAAAGTTAAACTTTTAGTCTCCTTATCCCCAAGGCTCCAAAGGACCCAATAATTAGGTACTCGGTTTTAGGATAGTAGTTATGTAGGTTAGGATTTTGGAGAGTATATGATTATTGGGTACTTGGACCCTTGGGGTATTATAGTTCATATAGAAACCCCCAAAGTTAAAGTCCCAAGAGCCAAACCAGAAGAACGCCCGGTAATATAGGGGCCTTACTAATTTGAATGGGGGCTCCTTTCTGAAGGGATCCACAAGGCTTACTATAAGGGCTACTTTAGGGATGTAGTACAGGGACCTTAGTAGTCAGAATAGGGTTTTGGGACCCATTACGCCATATTAATCATGTATAATAAGGAACACCCCAAAAAAGTATAGGTAATTATTAAGGCCCGTAATTGTATTACACCCCTAAAGCCCTGAACCAAGGGATTGCCCTGAAAACCTTCAAAGGGTCTCACCTGATTCATGGAAAAGTCCGACTCGTGGGGAAGCAGCTCTGCTACCATGCAGATACAGTCCTTAGACCGTGCGTGTTTCATCTGAGAGTTTGATTAAGGGCTTTGGGGCTTTTGGGGTTCATCTAGCTGGTTGTATATGGGGTCATATGGGTCTTTGAAGGACTTGTACAAGAATTCAGGGCTTAGGGCTTTAGACATTCACCGCTGAGGATCTCGGGTTTAAGGTTCGACGTGTGGGGATTTCGCTGATGTGGAAACCTGGTTTGGTTGTTTTTTGAGGATCACTTTTGATTAAGCCATCATGATCACCACCATCATCATCATCCTCACCCTCACGCGACTACAAGCAGCAATACTTGCAACCATGATGTCTGATACTTTCTTTTCTGTAAGTGTTTAAGATCCTGTGGGATAGAGAGATAGTATATAGTCTGATAATTATGAGAAGTGATCAAGCCTGTGTTATTCAGTGGCAGCCCTGCAGAAGGGACCCTGTGACCCTGTCATTAGACCCTAAGCCCTAAATCCCAACCCTAACTAAACCCTAAATCCTGAGATCTAAACTAAGCCCTAAATCTTAAGCCCTACATCCTAAACCCTAAGCAGGCTTTGACAGGAGCTCAGGGGTTAGAATGCTGTAGGCTCCCGCACGGGCCGTGGATAAGTAAAATCGGGTGTGGGGGATATACCTGTAGTGTCCATTGTAGTTCCTTTTTGGGGTTACCTTATAGGATCCTTATTATATATTTGGTTGAACCCAAAAAAGGAACTACAATGGAGACTATAGGTATTATAGCTTGCATGGTTGTACTACGGGACCTACAAGAACCCCACCAAGCCTAGGCCCAGTCCTCACTCTGCAAAATCGCACAAAAAAGGCCTTAGACGAACCCAACGAAAACCCAGTAAAGCCCCATCTAAACCCAGCCTATGCCTGCAACCATGTCCCGCCAACTCCCCAAAATCGTCCGAGCATCCTTGATGCCAGGATCCTCGCGAACAGGTACAAAGCTGGTTTCTATAATGGCTACCAAATCCAATGGAAAACCTTATCCGAGCAAGGGCCCCGGGTGTACCTAGAGGCTCATACCCTACCCCTTTTTTAAGGTACCTAATATTCCATAGAACAGATCCCAACCATAAAACTAGGTATCCTCAAGAAGGGGTAGGGTATGACCCTCTAGGTAGGGTTCAAGGATACTGTAAGGGTTCAGGGCTTCGAGGGTTTGGGGGTTTAGGCTTTGAGCCCTGAGCCTCCCAAATCCCCTAAGTAATCTAAGGTATATTCCTGAATTCCCTACGTATGGAACCCTTATAGATCCCTTTAAGGAGCCCTTTAAGGAAACCTTAAGTATATTCCTCCATTAAGGGATATTGGAAGGTCTGGGAAAGTTGAACCCTAAACCCTAAACCCTAAACAGTGCCTTAAGGTTGAGGGTTGACTGAGGCAGTCCGGGACGTCCAGGGCCGAAGCTTTCGTGAACAAATACCGAGGAATTGGGCTATGGGATTACCGGTTGAACCCTATAAACCCTACCTTTCTAAGGTTCCTTCAATTACGACTTGCCTGTATAAGTCCTTAACAAGGTACGTTCTTTGAGGTTCAGGTAGCCCTGGGGTTTTTCTTTTGACTTGCTTATGTAACTCCTTAAAATGGTACGTACGTTCTTTGGGGTTCAGGTAGCCCTAGAACCCCAGTTGCCCTACATGGCCGGTAGCTTTTCCTTAAATGCCTAAACCCTCAATCAACCCTAAACCCGAAACTCCAAACCCCTAAACCCTGAAGGCCTAAATCCTGAATTCCCAGACTCTTAACCCGAAACTCCAAACCCCTAAATTCTGAAGGCCTAAATCCTAAATTCCCAGACTCTAAACCAGAAACCTTCAACGCAGCAACCCAGCAACCTGCTGCACAGGTATCTAGGGTTCGATGGCCTGGTTCCTGGCATCCCTGTAACTCGAACCCCGTAAACCACCAAAAGCAACCTTAATGATCAGATTAGGACAGAATAGGACAGAATAGTAGATAATAGTATGATGTAATCTAGTATAGGATGAGATAGGATAGGAGAGTATGATATACAATAGTATGGTATCGTATGGTAGTTTAACATATCCGCAATCGGGAGCCCTCTATAAATTTGCTAGAACTTTCGGCTTCTCTGTTGCTCCCGCAAACCCTAAACGCCTCACGCCCCAAACACCAAGCCCGAAGCCCCAAAGAGGGTCCGGGTCGGGGCCTAATTGAAGGGCGGGTTATAAGTACCTCAATTGGGGTTCTAAGTAATTACAACTGTAGTTACCTTACTTGTAACCCAGTTGCTATGTCCCATGATCCTTTAAGTACACCTGGATGTCGGGGCTTAATGCAGGCTTAATCGGACCGGGGTAGAGGCTTTGTAAGGGCTCAGTCAAGGTTATCCGATATATATATATATATATATATATAAACAGGAAGCTCCACGCCGTAAATCCCCAAGGCGAAGCCCACCGAACAAATCAAAAAACCGGAGCTCAGGAATCCGGAAGAGACCGTAATAGGTGGATCCCGAAGATGATGTAAACCAAATCTAATTAGCCCTCAGGGTCCAAGTACCTAAGAATCATATACTCTCCCAACACCTACATAACTACGATCCGAAAACCACATACCTAATTATTGTGTCCTTTGGGCTCTTGGGGTAGTGGGGAATGGGGGGATGGGCTATAGCGACTACTATCAGGAACCTGATTCCCTACTAAGAACCAGGGAGAAAATCCTCCATAAACCCTAAACCTGCAAACCCTAAATACGGGGCCCTAATATAGTACCCTGCATAGTAGGATCCTTATTATAAGGACCCCAAAATAAGGTACCCCTAATTTTCGGAAACTCCCAAATGCTAAGGGAACCCGAAGACCAGCGTAGGACTTACAGCCCAAAACCTCAAATCGAGAGTTATGGGGCCCTTCAAGGGGTCCTATAAGGGCACTTTAAGGGTTTACTATAGGGGCCTTAATTTTTCCATAGGGATTGGAGCGGATTTCTTGAGGGTTCTAGTTTGGGCTAGTTGGGCTGTTAGGGGCTCGGGTTTTTAGAGGTTTAGGGTCTATAGGCTTGATCATCCAGATTTTCTGGATTCTAAAAGCTCCATAGCCCAAGTGTCCAGGGACATGAAGCATCTCTCCCAGGGGGTGGTGCCGTTCTCTCGGCATGTGTTGCAAATCACACCTTGGGCTGGACCGAAGCTGCTTAGGCCTCGAAGCAAGACCGAAGGCTCTACTAGTAGTACTAGTAACTAAGCCTATATGAAATAGTACGAAGCATCCCACGGAAATGAAAACCCTGAGCTCTTTGTGGATTAGTTTCTTGCTTGGGGGGTTGAAGTTCTGGTGTGGGGCTGTCGCAGACTAGGTTTCTATCCGAGTTACCCCAAGGGTCCAAGTACCCAATAATCATATACTCTCCAAAATCCTAACCTACATAACTACTATCCTAAAACCGAGTACCTAATTATTGGGTCCTTTGGACCCTTGGGGTTAGGGCAGAAATACCTTGATGACCAGAATACGTGATTTCCAACTCAAGACTTCAGCTTACCGTACTGCAAATGCGAATGGTTCTACCAGGCATAGCAACAACAACAACTATAGTCGTAGGGACTAGTTGCTGTCGTAGTGTGGTGGTCCAGTGGTGGTGATAGTAGCAGTATCAGCTAGTTGTAGCGCTAGTTGCGGTACTGGCAGTGGCAGGGGCAGTCGTAGCGGCAGCGACATTGGCGGAGGCACTGGCCGTGCTAGTTGTAGCATCAGCAGCAGCTGGTAGCTATGGGGTAGTTCGTGCAGACATTAACATCATAGAAGAAACAACATGGGATGATCCACAGCCTGTCGCCAAGGGTCCACGCGGCGCCGCCAGCATGAGAGTTCCAAGGATTGGGGAAGAAAGCTTGGACAGCTCAACATCAATCGTTGACCACAAACCCGTTAAGCCAAAAACTCCTGTTACTTGGCCCAACGTAACTCGAAACAAACCAAACCGAAACCCTACCGCCAAATCTGAAGTCCTTATTCATCACAGTATATAACTTGAAACGTGGCTTCCGGAGGGTTAGAGAGGGCCTTCGTCGAGATGATTGAGTTTAGGGTTCAAGGTCTCCGTTGAGGGTCTAGGTTTTCGGTTACAATATCAACAGCAACAGCAGCAACAACAAGAAACGGGACTACTATAGGGCCTCAATAAGTTAAGATAATTAGAGTAGGGCTTTTCTCATAGGGACCCTTACGGGGGTAGGGGGGAGAGGGGTAGGGGACTACACTTCCTCAAAAAGTCCTTATTAGGTCCTAGTTATGGGCAATCAGGCCCCCTACCCCCTTCCCCCTACCACCCTAAGGGTCCCTATGATCTTTGATGTAAGTTATATCATTATTCCATTAAGGAGCCCTAAGGAATACTGTTCATGGTTATTCCGGCCACTACATTGCTGCAGGCGAAACAACTCAGGCGCTGACCAATAAAATTGGCCATGGCTACCCGCTTCACGGGGGATGGCCGGAGAACTCTCAGAGTCTCCAGTTGAGCAAAAGCGTCGGGTTGTTGAAGTCTTCAGGGCTCTTGCCCTATCCTTCCAAGGACCTCATAGTTAGGGCCCTAGAGCCCTTAAGGTCCCTGAGGCATAGGGTTGGTTCTTGCTTAAGCCCTTTGGCTGGAGGAGTTTTGGGAGGGCGTGTTTTTTTCAAGTATTTTTTTGGGTGTGTGTGTGTATTTTTTTTTGTTCGTCAGTTTTCTTGGTTTTTGCTAGGGAAAACACTATTTTCTTACGGGTTCTCTGTCATTTCCTTAGGTTTTGCTTGGTTCTTCCATTTCCGGAGGCTTTTTTTGGTTTTCCGTAAGGAAAACACTATTTTCCTACGGCTTCCGTGTCATTTCCTTAGGTTTTCTGACATTTTCGCATTCTTTAGGTTCTCACAAGGAAAACATACGCTACCTGGGTTATTCCTCGGGAAAATCCGATTTTCCTGGCATTTTCGCATTTTGGACGGATTTCGTGTTGTTCTTGTTGTCGTTGTTGATGTTGATGTTGCTGATGTTCTTGTTGCTGCTGGTGTTGTTGTTGTTGTAGTTGTTGTTGTTGTTGATGTTATTATTATTATTATTTTTTGTTGTCGTTGGTTGTAGTTGTAGTTGTAGCTGTAGCTGTTGCTGCTGTTGCTGCTGTTGCTGCTGTTGCTGTTGTTGCTGTTGTTGCTGTTGTTGTTGTTGTTGAAATTGCTTTTGCTGTTGTTGTTGTTGTTGGTGTTGGTGTTGGTGTTGGTGCTGGTGGTGGTGTTGGTGTTGGTGTTGATGTTGTTGTTGATGTTGTTCTGGTTGTTGTTATTATTGTTATTATTGTTGTTTTCTTGTTATTGTTCTTGTTTTTGCTGTTGTTGTTGTTGGTGGTGGTGTTATTGCTGTTGGTGTTGTTGGTGGTGGTGGTCTTGGTGTTGGTGCTGGTGTGCGTGTTGGTGTTGGTGTTGTTGCTAATGCAATCCTTGTTGCTGTTGTTGTTGATGTTTTTTGTTGTTGTTGATGGTGCTGTTGCTGCTGTCGTTGTTGTCGTTGTCGTTGTCGTTGTTGTGGTTGTTGCTGTTGTGGTTGTTGTTGTGGTGGTGGTGGTGACCTTGTTCTTGTTGTTGTTGTTGTTAATGGTGCTGTTGTTGTTGCGTTTCCGTGTCATTTCCTTAGGTTTTCAGCAGGTAAACATACGTTACCTGTTGCCTTGGTTATTACTCGGGAAATTCCGATTTTACTGACATTTTCACATTTGGACGGATTTCGTGTTGTTGTTGTTGTTGTTGCTGCTGGTGTTGTTGTTATTATTGTTGTTGCCGTTGTCGTGGTAGTTGTAGTAGTAGTAGTAGTAGTAGTTGTTGTTGTTGATGTTGTTGTTGTTGTTGTTGTTGGTGTTGTTGTTGGTGTTGGTGCTGGTGTTGTTGTTGGTGTTGGTGCTAATGTAACCCTGGCTGTTGTTGTTGTGCTTGTTGTTGTTGTGCTTGTTCTTGTTATTGTTGTTCTTGTTCTTGTTCATGTACTTGTTATTATTATTATTGTTGTTGTTGTTATTGTTGTTGGTGGTGGTGGTGTTCGTGTTGTGTTGGTGTTGTTGCTAATGTAATCCTTGTTGTTGTTGTTGGTGGTGGTGGTGTTGTTGTTGGTGTTGGTGTTGGTGTTGGTGCTGGTGTTGGTGTTCGTGTTGTGTTGGTGTTGTTGCTATAATGTAACCCTTGTTGTTGTTGGTGGTGTTTCTGCTTTTGTTGTTGTTGTTGATGGTGCTGTTGCTGCTGTCGTTGTTGTCGTTGTCGTTGTCTTTGTTGTGGCTGTGGTTGTTGTTGTTGTGGTTGTTGTTGTGGTGGTGGTGGTGACCTTGTTCTTGTTGTTGTGGTGGTTGTTGTTAATGGTGCTGTTATTGTTGTTGTTTTTGCTGTTGGTAGTGTCGTTGTTGTTGCTGTTGTTGCTGCTGTTGTTGTTGTCGTTGCTGCTGCTATACTGGTGGTTTTTGGTTCCTTGCTTCCTTCCTTCCTCCTTCCTTGTTTCCTTGCTTTCTTCCTGCCATCCTTCCTGCGTTTCGTTCGCTTCAAGAAAAAGAGGGGAATAAAGGTTTTTCTTGGGGAAACCTAAGGAATTGGCACGGAATCCATCCAAAATGTAAGGAACATGCTGTTTTCCTAGGAAAAAGACAGAAAACGTACCAACAAAAAACAAAAATTACCCCCCCCCCCCAACAAAAAAAAGGCCCTAAGGCCCTCCGTTTTGGGATTTATGGCGTTTCGGCTAGTCGTTGGAAGCGTAATATGCGAGTGTTTAAGAGGTAGAACGAGGTTCCTTGAAGGGTTCATTTAAGAAGGGTTACGAATGGTTACTGTAAGGGTGTAGTATAGCAACCTCAAGACTTGGAACATGGTGTTGTGATATGTTATAGTATGATAATAAAAAGTCTAACGGTGTAGCGCAGTCGAGCTTCACATTGATGGGAGCTTCGCTTGGTTAAGGGTTCACGGTTAAGGGTACTATCCCCGTCTCGGCTGCAGCCGAATAACCTTTGAACCCCAAACCGTGGGCATAAACCCCAAGTCCTAACCCGAAGCCGTGGGCTCAAAACCCCAAACCCTAAAGCGTACTATAGGGACTTTAATAACTACCTATACTATTTTGGGGGTTCCTTATTTATAATGGGCCCCAAAGCCCTATTTTAATTATTAATACCACACCTCCCTCGTACATTTTTCTCTCTACGTTGCTGGATCCTTCATGGTACCTGTAGTTTAGGGTCCATTGTAGTTCCTTTTTGGGGTTACCTTATAGGATCCCTAATATATATTTGGTTAAACCAAAAAAAGGAACTACAATGACTATAGGTAGTAACCTGAATCAACCCTTGACTGCTTCGGGCAAGCTACTTTACGATCGGGCCCAACATTTAGCAACATAGGGAGATCCAGAATAGTTATCACAATCCTCTCGAAGATGTCGGCACTTTAAGGCTCCTAGTACGCACAAGTCATACACTCCCACACATACGTGCGTGATGTTGCTACTGTCCCCAGCCTAGATGCTGAAGTAGTTAGAAGCAGGCTGCTTAAAGGTCTTATTCTGGTATTAACTACAGTATATACAGCAACCCAAAATAATACTTGTGGTAATTCACTCCCGAAACCCCAAGCCCTAAACCATCATCGACCCTTATAGCTTTTTGTTGCATCTTGGCTTAAGCGTTGAGGTGCTTATGTGTTAGGGTTTAGAGTTCAGGGTGTTCAGGGTTTCAAGTTTTGGAGCCCATCGGAATGGAGTGACCTTTTCGCACGAACCTGCGCTGCACGTGCTCGCGGAAACTATGTGGCGGCACAGAGGCCAATTACAATCCTCCGAGGCAAGCTGATGAAGCTACCACACCAAGCTGAAAGGATTAGTAAGTACGTTAGACATCAGGCAGCTCTAGCTTTACGCTTACTTACAACCCCTAGAAAATCTAAAGCCTGAACATGCCGGGTCTTCATATATAAACCCAAATCTTACGTTAGCGTTGATTCAGGCCCTAGCAGAAAGCAGGTTCATGCAGGGTCAGGTAAAGCCTAAATTGCAAGCTGAGGGCTTTCATTCTTAAACCCAGAGACTCCGAGATCCCTTAACTCAGGAATAAAGTATACCTAAGGGTTCCTTAAAGGGTTCCTTCAAGGGATCTATAAGGGTTCTGTAAGGGAATCAAGGAATGTCTTAGATTATAGCAGGATCCCTAATATGATTGAAGAATATTCTTAACTATAGGGGGCGCCGGGAACCCTGAATTCTAGCCGTATTCAAGTATGATTGAAGATCTTAGGGCCTGAATATCCTAGCAACAAAAAGTAAATTAACCTGTTCATTAACGGTGGGGTTATATAAACCTCCACAGGCCAAATGTTACCTAGAAAGCTACTAAGTAATATGATTGAAGGTGTAGTGCTCTACTACTCTAGGTCCGAGCTACGCAGGGCCCCCGCTGCCGTAGCGCTGTTCCACGTACAAGTCCTGGGACGAAGCCATGAACCCTGCAACCCAAGAAGTTCAGGGTTTAGGAGGTCCCTGAACCTTGATTAAGCCCGAAGTGTTTAGGCTTGATGGTGTAGGGTCTCTGAGCCCTAAACCCTAGACCCCCCCGACAAACAAACCCTAAACCCGAGACCCAAATCCCTGAATCCAAATCTTCGGTCGCCGGGTTACTATGAACACGGGGTCGGGGCTACAGAGGGTTACCGGGGTCAGACATGATGTTTTCTGCTTAGGAGTTATAGGGTTTTAGGGCTTAGTGTTACAGGTGATACCGGTTCAGTTTAGGGGGCAGAGGCACCTTTAAGTAAATCTCGAATACACTCTCAGGAACCACGGTTTACGGATTAGGGCTTGAGTTTTAGGGCCGGGAGGAACCACCAGAAGTCTGGGATAACCCCATCACGCTCGGAAGAAGTTGCCGAAACAGAAGCTTTCGGCTGGGACATCCCTAGCTTCGGCAGTTCCGACAGTGTTAGGATGTCGGGCGCACAGTAGGCTGTGAGAGTTTGGAGGTTTAGGGCTGTAATTAAAGGTTATTGGCTGAGGGTTTGGCGTGTAAGGTGCACCCTTATGTAAGGCGCACCCTTATCATGGTTTAGGGTCTATGATTCACACCCGCCACAACACCAACAGCCTATGATTACTTTAAACCCCAGCATACTGTAGACCGCTGAATACTAATGTACGGGCTTTTGTAGTAGGCCCCCTGTTATGAGCCCTATTCGGTAGGGAAGGGGTTTATTAAGCATGTAACCAGACGTTTCCCTGAACCCTATAAGTACCCTGTTAGTATATATAGTGTCATATCTAGAACCCTGACTTCGGCAACCACTCTTTAAAAACGCATTGCTTGAAGTATGTTTTGTTCCCTGCGCAAGTTTAGCAGCAATAATTTGTCCTTACGAGAACAGGGTTTAGGGTTTATAGAGCTAGAGCTTGGGGTTTTTACTTTAACAAAGAGAACAAGGCTCTACAAGAGCTTTATAGTGCTTTACGGTTTTATCAAGGCTTCATTTATCGGCTGAACATCGCGACCTTAATGATTAGAATAGGGTTCTGTATCCGATACAAGGACCACAGGCGGATTTCGGTACCAACTACTACCCCATTGGACCGGCTTTTGGAGACTTCAACGTGCGAAAAAACCTCGGACATAGCGTCCTGAACCCTAATCCAAAGCCCTGGGAAACTGAAAAAATATAAAGCCCTAAACCCGAAACCCCTAAACCCATAAAAACCCTGAACCCCTAAACCCCTAAACCCCTGAACCCCTAAACCCCTAAACCCCTAAACCTTTAAGTAGTCGAGGGTCCAAGAGCACGTGCTTCACGAGCAGCTGCCAGGCGCCCTTAAGGCGATCGCGCTTCTGAGCCTTGACAGTGACACCCAACGGGTCTTAAGAGGTTTAGGGTGTAGGGGTTTTAGCGGTTTAGGGCCTTTAGGATGTAGGGTTTAGGGGGTTTAGGGGTTTAGGGGTTTAGGGGCTCAGGGTTTAGGAGTTAGGGAAAGGGTTCGAAGTACCTTTAAAGGGTTCCTTTAAAGCGTCCCTTTAAGGGGTTTCTATAACGGTGTAGGGCTCAAGGGTCCTAAGTACTGATATATGGTAGAATGTAGGGTTTCTATAGTGGGAAGTCCTATTATGATTTGGGAACTATCCCCCCGTAACAGTACCTAGGAGCCTTGACATGATGTTGGCAGGAAGCCCAATACCCTCGCAATTGGTTTGTTGAAGTTCGTGAGAAATGGTAGAAAATCTCCAAATTGGAACAGAATTGGCCGACAATCTGCAACTTGGGTCCTTGAAACGGGCGAACATGCCTAATGTGAAGGCTGGACCACGAATATCCGTCATCGTCAAATCGGACTTTCTCCAAATCGTCTCTCCAAGCGAGGAATCGAAAAAGGGTTTCTCATGCTTCTGCCTGCAATTGGGTTTGGTTGAAGTTCGAAATTGGTGGAAACGGTCGAAAATCATCAATTCGGCAGAGCCATGACCGAAAATCCGCAATTTGGGTCGTGGAAACGGTCGAATTGGTGCTTTGAGCCCACAAAATGCCCGAGTATCCGCAGTTTGAAACAGCCGAGAATCACCAAAATTACTAAATTTGGGTGGCCTCGAAAGGCTCAAAATGGCCTCAAAAGGCCCAAAAAAGCTGAAAATCCTTGATTTGAATGTGATGAAGGTCGTGACAGGACACGAAACGATCGAAAATTCACGATTTGGGAGTTTCCGAAAATAGGGGACCCTAATATAGTACCCTAAATAGTAGGATCCCTATTTCCAGGACCCCAATATAAGGTACCCTTCATTTTCGTAAATCTCCATTTGGAGCCTAAGGACCCAAAATGCAGAGAAAGGGTCCAAAGTTGCTGAAAATCACCAACTGGGGTGTCAGAGGGGCCTGACGATTTAGGGTTTAATTAGGCTTTAGGGATGCCTGGAAGGACGAAAAACAAACAACCCCCAAATTTGGGGTTTTGGAACGAGAGCTCAACCAGGACCCTCGAGAGCGCAAACAGCTTGCACCCAAAAGGTTTGCGTGCTTCCCACGCATACTCGATGCCGGTTGGCTTGGCTGGTGGTGCGACGAGAGGTTAAGGACACGTGATTTAATAGAATTGCAAATTACTTTGCTTTGATGACGAAACCCACAAAATGCCGTGCTGGCACACAAGGGCCCTAAAAGTTTAGGGTGTAGGGTTTAGGGTTTAGGTTTCAGGGTTTAAGGTTTGGGGTTCAAGAGCATGCTTTTAAAGCGGTATCCTGGAGCCCCGAACCCCTCATCCCCTGAACCCTGAACCACAATGCCTGAACCCTATGGCTTTAGGGTTTAGGGCTTTAGGGGTTTAGGGTTTAGGGTGGCTCCTGTAAACCCTCTTCTTATAAACCCTATAGCTCCTAAGCACGAACCCCCAAATACTGTAGCCTCTAAGCCCACATCCTACAGCTGCTAAACCCCCAGTCCCTCGAACCGTAGGGCTTTAAAAGGATGGAAGTTGGGACCTTCAGCCATCGTATTTAGTACTTGGACAGTCTGGGGTTGAATCTTCTGTGCTTGCCTCCTTCACCTGCTCAAGGCGATCGCGCTCTTCCTGGGGGGGGGGGGGGGGCNCGGGGGGGGGGGGGGAGGCATCTGCGGGCAGGGTAAATGTGTTAAAAGTTTAGGGTCACGGCTTATAGGGTTGCTTGGGGCTTTCAGGGTTTATATTTTTTTTCGGCTTAGGGTTTGAAAGGGCTTCCTGCAATCTGAAACATTCGTGTTGGAAACCCCGCTGGGTTCACAAACCGGAAGACTACTTAACTAGGGCTCACTAACCAAGAGGGTCCATGAACAAAAACAGACATATATATATATATATGCACACACTACGATTATGGGATTAGGTCCCCAAAACCATTACAAGGATGGTCTTTCGGGACCTATATAATTCCATAATGGTAGAACATATGGACCCTCTGGGTTAAAGGGCTGAAGCATGGAAGCCGAACACTTCTGAGCGGTACTTGGAGGATCATGGGACTGGGACTTGATAAGTAATGCTTAGAGTCCCTACTTGGGGCCTTAACAATTAGACCAGGGTTTTGGGGCCCATTATACTATAGTTATAATAAGGAACCCCCCCAAAATAGTATAGATAAATATCAGGGCCCCTATACTAACTGGGGCTATATCTAACCAAACAACAATTTCCCTACTGATAACGACCCTAGTTACCAAGTTCTTGGAACCTCCAAGTAGCGGGGGTGAAAGGCCAGAAATGCATGCGAGTGTGTCCGTTGCAACTCAACTTGATCTCCTTTCCCATTGCAGCGCTATCGAACCTTGCCTGCGCATTTTTTCGTTCCAAGCCCTGAACACCGAAAGCCTAATATGGTGGCCTTATTGGGAGCAGGTTGTTGTGGGGCCAGCGTTTTGGAATAGGGTTCTCGGCTAGAAAATGTGAACATGCGTAATATTACGAATTATATAAGAACCCTCAAAAACTACTGACTACTGTCGCGAAGTATGTGATGCCGACCCCTGTGTTGACAAACAAACTGTAAATCAACCCAAATCATTACATACCAATTCATCCCCTCAGCCGTTTAATAAACCCACCCCCAAATATGAAAAAGTCACAGGCCGGAAAATTTCCAGTTTCGAGCAAAAACTTCTAAAATGAGCAAAAGTTAAGTATGTTGAATTAGGGGTCAGGTAGGATGGCCATCACGGATTTGCAACTACCATGCTAGGGTCGCATGGAGAACTTGGACGGCCGGCATGGAGAATTGGAACGCAGCGTCCGAGGGAGTCCGGATGTGGGAATTTCAGGGTCTAGCCGTATAGAATTTGGAATTCCCAGGCTAGAGTCGCATGGAGAATTGGAACGGCCGGCATGAAGAATTGGAACGCGGTGGTCTATTCGCAGGCTGAGGCCAGTAAATAAGTCAGTAATTGCTGTCTCGAATCCGGAACTCCCAGGCTAGGCAGCGGGGTGCGGCATGACCGCTGCCAATACGCACCCCGGGAGTTCCGGGGAGTTCCTCGAATTACGATTCCCGTGCTTTTCGTTAGATGCCGGCCCTTGCCTGGGAAACTCGAGTTTCCACGAATTTCGGAAAATCACTGAAAAGTGAAGCCTGAAACCACCTGAAAACCCCCTAATATAATTCTTCATATTTGGGGGGGGGGGGTTATTAAACGGATGAGGGGATTAATTATTGTTCGGACCCGGCATTAAAGCCCCTCAAACCGCGCATCATCCCTGATCCCCTCCCCGGTCCTCTAAACCCTAAACCCTGAACCTCTTCACAACCCTAATCCCCTCCCCCGTCCTCAAAGCCGGAACCACTATAAACCCTACCTGTAGCCGAAAAGACCGACCTTTTCAAGGTACTTTTTTTAGAAACCATACTAAGGAACCCTAAAAAGGTAGGTCTTTTCGGCTAGAGGTAAGTCTAAATCAGAGCCCCGGGTCCTCCGCGGCACGCAACACGTCCTCGACATCTCGCTCCCACACCACGCAGCCCGAGATTGTCGGCTTCAGCAGACCTTTTCGGGAGTCCAGGATTCAGTTTCAGGGCACTAGGGATCTAGTTTAAGGTATACCTTAACCTACCAAGCCCTACTTTTTGTCGGTTCTTATTATAAACCCTAATATGGAATTTATGGGGACCCGACAAAAAAGTAGGTTCTGGTGGGTTAAGGTAGGGAGTTTAGGGGGTCACGGTTTAGCGCTTTAAGGTTCGGACCCATGGTTTTAGGTCTAAGTGTTTATGCCGTTTAGGCATGTGGTTAGGAAGTTCATCGCCATGGTTTCATGACGACTGTAACTAACAGCCCGCATAAGGGCATATGAACCCTCGTCTCTAAGCCCTAAACTGTATGTACTATAACCAGAGGGTCCATATACACTACCATTATGGAATTAGGTGGCGAAAGACCATCCCGATTATGGTTTTGGGGACCTAATTCCATAATGGTAGTGTATATGGATCCTCTGGGTAACTATAGGCCCTGTAGAAGGAAGGCGTAGGGGCGTTACGACGTAGCTGTACTTGATGGTCCCAATGACCCAGAGGGTCCATATACACTACTATTGTGGAATTAGGTCCCCAAAACCATAATCGGGATGGTCTTTTAGGGCCTAATTTCATAAGAGTAATGTATATGGACCCTCTGGGTGAGTGATAAGTGGGAGGCTGTAAAGACCGCTGTCACTACTGTAGTAAGTACATGATCCCGAACCTCTGAACCTCGTTTTCTTAAGGGCCAGAAAAATCGGGCGTAATCGAAAGCCTAGACTCTAGACCCTGTTTCTGCAACCGCTTGGAGTGTGGCGTTGGGCAGCCATGGGGGAAAGTCAGAAAATCCACAGCCCAATCGAGAACTTGAACGTTGTTACAACACTCAAGATGTCACAGAATGCTACAGGTTTAAGAAGTGACCGTATATCCTATATCCTAGCACCCTTTACTTTACGGTCGACGAGGACGAGACGAAGCCGTGACGGTGTTGAGAACAACATTAACCTCGACAAGTATGTGGCTTTCTCTCATGTTCTACCAACCCGATACAGTATCTGACCCTAGATCTCATTTCCGGTTCATTTTGGCCGCAATGGGGTTGGGGGTGTATTAATGTATACTCATGATAGTAAGGAGCTCTAAGGAACACTCTTGTGAATGATTCCAGCTCCTGTATTAGTCTACCGTAACCCGGAAGCCGTAAACCCTAAGCCCGAAACCCGAAACCCTGAATCTTAAACCCTAACACGTGAACCCTGTCAGCCCTGACCCCAGGATTTAGGGCAAACCCTAAACCCTAAACCTGACAGTAAGGCATGCACCTCTTTCGCTCTGGAAGCCGGTGACAGCAGGGGCAAACTCCACACCCAGCTTCAGAGCAGCCTTTCTCCGAAGAGTTTCCGGTTCAGCATGTAGGGTTTTGTTTAGGGTTTAGGGTTTGGGGTTGAGTTTAGAGTTTTAGTGATTTTAGTGCTGGCGGTTTAGAGTCTGAGGTTTAGGGTTCAAAGATAGCAGGGGCATGATCAGCCAACACTGGACTGCACGAGAAGCACTGCAGAATGCCTTGCTTCAGAACACTTTATACGCCAAGCACTCATCTCAGCCGAGACTTTGCAACTCACAGATGCACCACAAGTCCTAGCGCTACAATGCTTTATAGATGGCTTTTTCTGATGCCTGCACATAAGTCTCCAGGACAGTTGTCTTTGTGGCGCTCACCAACTTCATGACAGTGTGGACAAGAGTAGGTACACTCTAAACCCTAAGCCCCTCTTGCGTGATGTGAGCCTTGGCTGATCTAGTAGCCTTCTCTTCTACCCCTCCGAGCTCGTTCTTCTTGCAGCACGTCAAGCGTGCTGGTTGCGCGGTTGTAGCAGTAGTAGCAGTAGCAGCAGGAGTGGTGGTGGTAGTAGTAGTAGTAGCAGCAGCAAAACTCATTTCCAGCTGCCGATCGCCGAATTTCTCAACTGCTTCAAGACGTTCATCAAGTTGAAGCACCGCAAGAAGCTTTCCAAACCGCCATCTTCCGTCCCAGGAAGAACTACTTCATGTCGAGGTCAGGGTTTCGGACCTACTTGAAGGGGCAGGGGACTTAGTAAGTAGTTACAAGTAGAGTTATAAGTGCCCTAAATGGAGTTACCCTAGTTATAACCCTACTTCTAACCAACTTACTAAGTCCCCTGCCCCTTCAAGTAGACCCTAAACCCTAAACCCTATAGATCCCTTTAAGGAACCCTATGACCTATATATAGAGGTTAAGGTTCAGGAACCTTGAAAGGTAATGTAGGAACCTGAGAGGGCAACCCGGGGTCTTCATTAGGGTTCCTTATATTAGTCCTACCTATAGTCTCCATTGTAGTTCCTTTTTTTGGTTTAACCAAATATATAATAAGGATCTTATACGGTAAACCCAAAAAGGAGCTACAATGGAGACTACAGGTAATATATTCGGGTTATAGGGCCAGGGTTTCTTAATCCCTAAACGGGAGTTTCCGAACATAGGGGACCCTAAGATAGTACGCCAAATAGTAGGGTCCATATTATAGGGTCTCCCAAATAAGGTACCCCTAAGATCCTACATCCTTGGTTGAAGCCCTAAGGCCTCGCCCTATATGAGGACTAGGGAACGAGTTAGGGTTCAGGGAGTCAGGGGCGCAGGGCTAACGGTAGCCATGTAGGAAGAGGTAGTTGGGGGTCTTACGGTGCATCCCTGAAGAACTAGCATTTAGCTCGGTGTCCTGGCTTTGGTTTCGTGTTGTTAGGGTCAGAGTGCGGCTTCGGAAGTGACTCTAAGCGCCCGAGCCAGTGGAAGAAAGTAGAATGGTGTTTGGGCCGTTTCCAATGCTGCTGGTATGGCTGTTATAAGTGATTCCTGATGGTACTACTTGTTCAGTCCCATAACCCAGACCCTAGTATACCGGGCCTTGCTGACCCCCTAAACCCAGTCTAGGGCGCTTTAGGACTTACCAAAACCCTAAACCCCAAGCCCGTCGCCTTAAACAGGGGCTTAGGGCAGGGGAAGGCCCTTCGGGGATCGGGGCAGTTCAAATAGTTGCCACAAAACCTTAGCATAGGGTTTGGGCGGTAAAGGCTGCTATATGGGAGTTTCGGAAAATAGGGGACCCTAGTATAGTACCCTAAATAGTAGGATCCTTATTATAAGGGCCCCAAAATAAGGTACCCTAATTTTCGGAAACTCCCATATAGCTAAACGTGTGTATTGGTTGTTACCAAACCTTCCGACTGGCAGGCTTCCAACAGACCCTGGGACCCCATAGAAACGGTTTAGGCTTTAGGGTTTAGGGCAACACCCTACAAACCCCATAAGATCATCTACAAGCCTACACAACCCTATTGTCTCAGGGAGAAAACCCACAACCCCAAACCCGAAACTCTAAACTCCAAACCCTGAACCCTAAGCCCTTAAACACTGAAAGCCTTGACTCCTAAACTTCCCTTAAACCATGCATCCTAAACGCAGAAACTCCTCGATCTTAAAATCACCTGCTTCCGAGGATCTTGTCTGACGCCTTCGTCTGTGAGGTGGACGGTGCCCTTGGGCAGACCATTCTTCACCTGTCTGGGGTTTAGGGTTTCCAGGTTTTGGGTTCAGGGTTTCGGTTTTTTTTTGGGGGGGTTTAGGGTTTAGGG
Source organism: Symbiodinium sp. clade A Y106 (assembly GCA_003297005.1). Lineage (NCBI taxonomy): Eukaryota > Dinophyceae > Suessiales > Symbiodiniaceae > Symbiodinium > Symbiodinium sp. clade A. The sequence goes on along the minus strand of BGNK01002150.1, from coordinate 160,041 downwards.
GTTTCGGGGTTTAGGGTTTAGGTTTCCAGGTTTGCGAGGGCTTTGCAAGGCTACTTACTGTACCTGTAGTCTCCATTGTAGTTCCTTTTTGGGGTTACCTTATAGGATCCTTATTATATATTTGGTTAAACCAAAAAAAGGAACTACAATGGAGACTGTAGGCAGGGGTTCATAGAGATTTATGGGGCCTACTCGGGGTTGCAAGGCTTGACAAGGGCTAAGTCGTAAGTCGATTTCCTAGTGTTTTAAAGGTTTGTAGGGCTGTCTTAGGGTCTATAGGGTTTATAGGCTAGATCTACAGGGCTAACAGCGGTAGAAGGACGGTATGCAGAGGCTTATAGCGCTTTCCAGGGCTATATAAGGCTTCAACAGCTTTAGTTACTGGAGAATTACGAGAGGTTTGGGCCATCCGCTGCTAGAGAAGGTAGGTCAGGTTTTGCTATTTTTAGGGCGCCACTAGCGGTTTCGGAAATCGGGATGAGGCTTTCTCGGCTCAGAGTTGTTGAGTTTAAGGAGGGTTTGTCGGCAGACCCTCCTCCGTAGCAGTTTGGGGCTTTAGGTGTCCAGGGTTTAAGTTCGACTTAGGGGTTCCTATACAATACCTATAGTCTCCATTGTAGTTCCTTTTTTTGGTTTAACCAAATATATAATAAGGATCCTATAAGGTCCCCCCAAAAAGGAACTACAATGGAGACTACAGGTAATCGCATGATCTTAACAACGTTGAGGAATCACCTTTTAATTCATTGTTCAGTCCAATGTGCCAAAAGATACTAATAAACCCCACAGTATAGCTCAGCAGTAGTTCCACAATGGGATACTGCTGATTCAGACTTCCCTCTAAACCACTAAATCTCTAAACCACCAAGCCCTAAACCGTATATTCAGACCTCATTCTGACTCCTCTCCGATGGGTGCCAGCATTTGTACACGGGTTCCTGCGAGCGGCATCTCCCGTTAAAGATTGGCCCCTTTTAATCCCAAACGCTAAAGCCTCTATAAACCCTGAACGCGAATCTCTAAATCGCTACGAACCCATATGTGGAAAATCTTCCAAACCTTCAAGCCCTAAAAAGATGTGTTTTAGGGTTTGGGAAATGATCAGAAATCCCTCGTCCCCTCTGCATAGTCGGATCCCCTTATACTCTGCACCATTGGTATCCTGATAAACACCAAATCCCTCTTTGAATTATTGAGGCCCCTATATGAAGCGCTGATACAAACTGCATAACCCAATGACTGGGTCGTTGTTACGGAACTTAACTTGAGCTACCAAAATAAGTGATCTATAGTAGGTTTTCCTTGAACAAGATAACTTGAACAAACTTAACCCTACCTTACCCCACCGAAACATATTTTTTGCAGGGTCCCTATATTTTCCAACCTATTTTAGGGTTTATAATTAATAAGAACCTACAAAAATATAGTTTTGGGTAGGTTGAGGTAAACCCTAAACCCTCAAAGAGCTGCCCTAAACTCTAAACCCTAAACCCTCAAAGAGCTGCCCTAAACCCTAAACCCTCAAAGAGCTGCCCTAAACCCTAAACCCTAAACCCTCAAAGAGCTGCCCTAAACCCTAAACTTAAACCCTCAAAGAGCTGCCCTAAACCCTAAACCCTGAACCCTCAAAGAGCTGCCATAAACTCTAAACCCTCAAAGAGCTGCCCTAAACCCTGAACCCTAAACCCCTAAACCCTAAACCCTCAAAGAGCCTCGATGTTGCCATAGTTGTTGGTGGTCGGGATAGGACCAAAGCCCGGCATGATTTCACGAGCTTGATCCTGCAGTCAAAGAAAGGGACTTAGGGTTTAGGGGTTTAGGGGTTTAGAGTTTAGGGTTTAGGGGTTTAGGGTTTAGGGGTTTAGGGTTTTAGGGTTTAGGGCTTAGGGTTTAGGGGTTTAGGGTTTGGGGTTTAGGGTCTAGGGTTTGTGGGTTTTGAGGTTTGGTCTTGTGGGTTTAAGGTTTAGGGAGCGGAAAACCGACCTGTTCAAGGTACCAGGAATTACACGAATAAATCGTAGCAAGGAGCCCTCAACAGGTTGGTTTTCGGCTACAGGTAGGGCTTAGGGCTTGCAATAGTTTAGGGTTTTAGCCTCGGGCCTAAACCCTAAACCCTATTCACACTATCTCACGAAACCTGCTTCCTGGTTTAGACTTTGCCCGATTCACCAAAGAAGCCGTGCGTGCATCCAGTGAAGCTTGCGGCATCTCGCAACTCAACTAGATCCACAGTAAAAGGCCTCCCTTCTTGGTGTTGTAATGGTTAAGGAACCTAAAGCCACAAAACGTCAGAAAGGGCCCACTGGGAGACCTCGAGAGTATTTGTTAAATTGTTAGTTACCTTCTTTTGGGACCCTTTTGAAACTGAAAGGCTTCACGGAATGACACCTAGTCTTTTCTAGAAGGCCACCCATCCGCGAAAGGGCAAAAAGGGCCCAGTATTGGGGAGGATCGTTGCCTGCTGCTCCGTCTGCGAGCACTGGAGTCCGCTAATTCCCGCTCTTCTACCGGCCTTTCGTCCGCGCGGACCACCTCCATTCTAGCCCAAAAGGAGGTGGAGGAGGCCAGGGAACTGCTGGCACCGGCCCTGGTTCTGGGCACCAGCTGCCTCGACAGCGGCAGCTGCATGTTGAGCTGCACGGACAGCTTTACGGGCTCTGGTCCTGCACTGATTGTAGGTGGTCCTGGAATCCCTGGAACGATCCTCGTTCCGCCTGTTTCGGGCATTGTTGCTGTACGCCGCTCTTGGGCTGGGTCCACCCGAGCCCTTGATTGGTGTGGTTTGCCCGGCACCTTTACCTTTGCCAGCCCCTTTAGGGGCCTCCGTCACGACGACCATGATAAAACGCTCTACTGGGCACTGGCAGCAAGCCTCCCCGATCTTCTTCATGAATTCTAGGTTTAGGGTTTGGGGCTTCGGGTTGTGCTCGACACCTCACAGCTTCAGAAAATAGGGAGTACCTGTTTGCCAGGTCCTTTCAGTCATGGTCCTACCATTTCGAGTCTACATTCTACATTATTCTTCTCCTAAGTCTTGGGAACTTCTTAGTAAGCCCTAACCGGGAGTTTCCGAAAATAGGGGACCCTAATATAGTAGCCTAAATAGTAGGACCCTTATTATAAGGACCCAAAATAAGGTACCCCTAATTTTCGGAAACTCCCAACCCCGATCCGATTGCACACGCTTCGTACGAACACAACCCTAAACCCTACACCTCGGAGCAAATCTCTGCAAAACCATGAGCCGAAAATAAGGAGCCCGAACCTACTGAACACTCATAACTAAAAACATGTGCGCGGAAATCCGAAGAGCTTTACCCTCAACCCCGAAGCCTAAACCCTAGACCTAAATACCATAAAGAAATATGTTCAGGGCTCTGCCAGCATGCGTTACGGGGGCGTGCGCCCAAGAAAGGCTTCGGGGGAGGCTTGTGGTTTTTGTTTCTGCAGGGATGGGGATTTGGCGTTGAGTGCTTCGGATTTCCGGGTTTAGGGGTACTTAAAGGATCATGGGACTTAGTAACTGGGGTTATATGTAAGGTAACTACAGTTATAATTACTTATAACCCCAATTGAGGTACTTATAACCTTACTTACTAAGTCTCACGATCCTCGAAGTAGGGTTTGGGATAGGGCGTAAAAGTTCATTTCAGGTTTAGGGTATAGGGTCGGGGATAAGGGCTTGAGGGCAAAGGAGCTTTTTTGTGCACAGGGCCCCTAAACCCTAAACCCAAACCGTATATAGGTCCTATAAGGCGAGATAGAGTTGCCGGCAACACAGAATGTTGGGTCCAACATTGGAGTTTCATACTCATCCCCAAAGAAACCGCACATTTCAAGGCCAAAGCACTTCTGTCGCCTCGCAGAGGAACCCTGAAAGGAACAGGGTAAAGCCTATAAACCCTTAAACCCTAAACCCCCAAACCCTAAACCCCTAAACCCCAAACCCCAAACCCTAAACCCCTAAATCCCAAACCCTAAACCCTTAAACCCCAAACCCTAAACCCCAAACCCTAAACCCCTAAACCCCTAGAGTCCTCAAAGCTCTCGGAGTGCTCCTCCGTCTGCCAAAGCCCGAACCTGGGTGGTTTGGAGTTTGATTTTCCCCCAAGGGTCCAAAGGACCCAATAAATAGAATAGGGTTCCTTCAAAAAGGGGTTTATAAGAGCTACTATAAGGGCTATAATAAGGATGTAATATAGGGGCATTTTTCGAAGATAGGCTCCCCCAAGGGTTCAAAGGACCCAATAATCAGGTACTCGGTTTTAGGATAGTAGTTATGTAGGTTAGGATTTTGGAGAGTAAATGATACCCTGAACCCTAAACCCTAAACCCTTAGGTTAGGATTTCGGACAGTTTATGATTATTGGGTAATTGGACCCTTGGGGTTCGGGACCCTAAACCCCAAACCTGGTGGCCCTGCACAGAACTCCTTGTAAGAACCCTATTAGCAGCGCGCTTAAACCGGGCATATCTATATATATATATGTATATATATACATGTGTATATATACATGCATAAACAAGAATATATCGATATACATATATACTTATGTATGTATGTATGTATGTATGCATGTTTGTATGTATATATGTACAAGAATCAGGCATCTACATTGCACCTCATACTGGCTCAACCCCTAAACCCTAAATGCCTGAAAGCCTGAACCTCGAGCTCTAAGGAACGTCTAGGTTTCGGGGCTAAAGGTTTGGGGTTTATGCAGAAAGTAGACGAATTGCAACCCCTGGCCACACCTAAGCAACTCAGAAAAGCAAAAGGGCCACAGCAGTACTTGGGAAGAGAACCCCTAAACTGCACAAATCCTAAATCCCCTTACCTCGACAAACCCTTATGAGAACCCTTCACCGCTGACCCTTATGGGCACCCTTGCAGGAACTAAACCCTAAACCCCAAACCCCAAAACCTAAACGCTAAACCCCCACTCCTAAACCCTTATGGGCACCCTTGCAGAAACCCCGAGGGCACCGGTTTTCTTCTTCTTGAGAACCCAGGAGCAGCTGTGAGGAAAAGAGGGAGTCGGAGCGAAGTACCTGGTTTAGGGGTTTAGGGTTTTATGGGTTTAAGGGTTTAGGGGTTTAGGGTTTAGGGTTTAGGGGCTTAGTGGGGTGGAGGGCTTTGGGGCTTTAGGGGCTTAGTGGGGTGGAGGGCTTTGGGGCTTTAGGGGTTTTAGGCCTTTAGGCCTTTAGGGGTTTAGGGCCCAGGGTTTAAGGGGTTTCGGGTTTGATGCCCCGAGTAGCAGACATGTCTTTCAGTTTTTGCATGTCTAAGTAAACCGGGTGCGTTGGTGAATATGCATAAATTAAACAGGATATGGCTGTGAACGCAAATGCAGATATGAACATGAACATAAACATAAACGGAAGTACTAATGAGGCATAATTATGAGCATGCATCTGGATATGAAAACACATACCAGGATAGTCACCAGCCTAAGCATACAACATGTTCATATGCCGATAGAGATAAACAAATTGGCATGAGCAAATAAACGGAGACATCTATATAGGACTGAGTAATCAGTAAATCAACACACGAATCAATAAACAACTGTATAGTACGTACGTATGTATGCATGTATGTATCTGTATATGCATAGATGTACATGTACATGTACATGTAGATGTATCTGTAGACACGTATGTATATGCCTGTGTGTATGACTATGTATATTATATATGCATATGTATATGTATGTGTATATGTGTATGTAAATGCTTTGTTTATGCTGTATGTAATATGTAACATGTGAAAGGTCATATGTAACATGTACATGTATGTCTGTGTGTATGTATATGTTGATAAGGGTATAAGTACATGAATATGTAAGTGTATACATCTATATGTGTATGTATGTATATATATATATAAAGGTATGTATCTGTAGATGTGTGTGTATGTGTATATGTGCATATGTTTATGTGTCGAGGGTTTGGCTCCGGCAGGCCTTCGTAGGCCGCTCCCCTGTGCGAATGACGCGTCCTGGAGGACTTCAAGCATGTGCCGCCATAGTAGGGTTTACTATATCGGGCTTGGGGTTTAGGGTTCCCAAGCCCTCAATGGTATCGGGTTTGGGCAGTTTTCTGTGTTTTTGTTCAAGCTTCGGGGTTTAGGTTTTTCATTCGATGACGGGTTTTCAGATTATACGGCTTATAAGAACAAAGTCCCGACCTTGCTGCCGCCACTTGCTCGCCGTCAGAAGCTCTTTCACATCCTCCCTGCGCCAGATGGGATCCTGCAGCTAAGGCCACGGTTTAAGGTTGAGCGTAGTTGATGCAGAGTTTAGCGGCCATGTGCAGGTCAAGGTGTTCAAAATGTGGAGGTTCGGCCAACATCGTAGGGTCCTTGATGTAAGATCGCATTCTCGAGTGGCGAAGCTAAGCACCCGCGGGCCACCCATATTACCCTAAACCCTAAAACCCTAAACCCTAAAACCTAAGCCCTAAACGATACTTCTTCACGGTTCAACTCTCTGCTTCGTGTGAGCACCTCTAGCGCGGCCCTTAGGGAACCCTTCCTTGTAGAACACTTATAGCACCTTTATGGGGGTTTCCAACCATGAGGCGTACCTTATTATACTAAGGATCCTATACTAATTAGGGTACTAGATTAGGGTCCCCTATTTTCGGAAACTCCCTTATAGCAGCTTTATGAATCTCTGGTAGAAACCATTAAAGTTTAGGGTTTAGGGTAGGCATGCCGTCGGAACCATCAACTCCTGCAGAATCCTCAACCCCAAGCCTGAAACCCCAAACCCTAAACCTTAATTAGGATTACAGTAGAAGCCCAAAAGCTGGAAACCCAATAGCCTCAACTCTTCAGAGCAATATATAGGGAATCCCAGCACTATTTGGCCTTAGTCCGGTTTCCAACTTTATGGGGTCTAGTGTAGGTACTTCCTAAATTCAACGGGTAGGTGACCTTCCCAAGCCCCTCCATTGAAGAGTGCACCTTAAACTTAAAGTATACGCGGTTCCTTCAATAGTGGTATCACCCAGAATTCAAGAACCGAAATGCTGTCCAAAACTCTATTGGGTTAGGGGTGTAAGAGTTGACGGTGTTCTTGTAGGAATTTGGAATTTACGTAGTTGGGGGTTTAGCTTTGAGTCCATGGGTTCTTGCCCTTTAAGGCTTGGGAGTTGTAGGAGTATACGCTTAGTTGCTGAGTTCATATAAGCGCCCAAAGTGTACACTTTTCGTTTTATAGTGGATAATATTATCCCAAAAAGTGCAAAGTGTATCCACTCAGCTACTAAGTACGGCTAGGATGCCCAGTAACCTCGGAATAAAAAGGGCTCCCTTTTTGGTATTGGGTAACTTTATATAAAGGAACCTAGGACTACAAAAAGGGAAAAAGGGCCCACTGGGAGGCCTAGACGGGGTTTGAGGACGGCTTAGGGTCTGAAGTCGCGGGTCTGGGGGTCCAGGGTTCAAAAGCCCAAACCGTGATCCAAGCCACCAAAACGCCCGAACGGGTCCAAGCCCCCAAACCCTAAACCCTAGGCCCTATAAGCCCTAAGCCCTAAACCCTAAGCCCTAAACCCTAAGCCCTAAGCTTGAACGAGTCCTTGCCCTGAAACAGGCCGACTGGGCTCGTATTCTGCACAATCCTGGGCCCGGTGGTACTTATGCGCCCTACCAGCCCTGAAAAAGGTAGCTCCGCATTAAAAGACGAGCCTACCGGCCCTGAAAAAGGCCCTAAACCCTAAACCCTAAAGGTGACACCACGTTAAGACGAGGGTTTTTGGGGAAGAATACATGCCAAATGCTGGCAAATGCAATAATCCTTACCTGGGCTTTTAAGTAGCCAGGGAGAAAAAAGTATAAACTTTTATTTCATAAGGGTTCCTTTAAGAAAAAAGTATTAAAGTATGGTACTCCAAAGCCCAGTTACTAAAACACTTACAGGGCACCGGGAGTAGTTCGGAGTGAGACTTAGGGCTTGGAAGTTGGGACTTCAAATCCGAAAGACCGAAGTCTCAAATGTTCCGAGGCCCTACCTGTAGTCTCCATTGTAGTTCCTTTTTGGGGTTACCTTATAGGATCCTTATTATATATTTGGTTAAACCAGAAAAAGGAACTACAATGGAGACTATAGGTAAATCCTAAACCGCCTAAAACCCCAAATCCCCTAAATCCCCGAAATCCCCTAAAATACTAAACCCCAAAGACCCAAGCCCAAAAAAAATCTGCAACTTCGAGCAAAGCAGCTGGCTCTGTTTCAGCTGCGAGTTCAGCACATAAAGCCGGTGGTGGCGGAAGCCCACCCGGGAGTTTGGAAGAGGCTCCTTCGACCACACATCCTCTAGCGACTCCCAGAAAGTTGGAACATGGGTTTAGGAGGATTAGTGCTAGGATCCTTTATACTTCACCTTAAGGGCATGGGGAGAATGATGTTCCGATTTTCTGGCTTCTACTATAAATCTCAAGCCCTCAGTTCCCATCGGAAATCTTCTCGCTGGCGCACCCAGGTTTGGGGCTTATGGACGAATATTCGGGGTTCCTTTCCGGTGGAGTTTTGTAGAGTCTTAGGCCCTTGAAAATTGAGGCTGGGAGTGTGGACAATGAGGGTCCTGCCATTGTGGGTCTCTACGTGGTCCTTTACTTCTGGCACGCTTTTAGAGGCTTCCGAGTCGTCTTGGAAACCCAAAGCCCCAATCCCCAAGAGTAATGTATAGGGAATCCCAGCACTATTTGGCCTTAATCCGGTTTCCAATTTTATGGGGCTCACTATAGAGCGGCTAACAGCCTACAACCCAAACCCAGAGTTTACTCATTAAAGCAGTTCGTCTGTTTGTGGCCCAGTGCTTGCATGCTGATAGTCCTCAAGCAAAGCCCGGGACACCACAGCCCTAAACACTACTATAGGGGCCATAATAATTAGAATAGGGTTTCGGGGCCCAAAATACTATATTTATAATAAGGACCTCCCCCCCCCCAAAAAAATAGTATAGGTTTTTACTTAGGCCCCTATATTAACGCCTCGAACCTCAAACCCGTAAACCCCAAACCACAAGTGAAGCCCCAAGCCATAAACCCTGAACCCCAAAACCCAAAGCCCTTACAAACCCCAAGTCGTTCAACAATCTCCAAACTTGTTCATAACCTAGAGGGTTCATATACACTACTATTATGGAATTAGGCTCTAAAAGACCATCCCCATTATGGTTTTGGGGACCTAATTCCATAATAGTAGTGTATATGGACCCTCTGGGCAATTAGGGCCCGAAATTAAACAACAAGGGAAATAAACACTCATCCCAAATCGATACCTACGGTTGATTATTAAAAAGCCTGCATCACCCATAACCATAATAAGGAATATAGTACAATTCCCATAGTCTAGGGCCATTAACTTAGTTGCTGAGTTCATAAGCCCCCAAACAGTGCACACTTTGCGTATTATCCCAAAAAGTGTAAAGTGAATCCACTCAGCTACTAAGACTAAGGTAATGCAGGTTTTATATCATCAACCATAGTACGACCCCGGCTCCTTGGAGGCCAGCTCTCCCAGCCGCTTTTCATCGAAAGCATTGGCCTCCTTCAGGCCTTTTGGGCTTTAGGGTTTAGGGGTTTAAGGGTTTAGGATTGAGGGGTTTATGGGTTAAGGGTCTAGGAGTTTAGGGTTAAAATTCTTGTGAGGGTTACTTTTTGGGGTACATAGGGTTCCTTTCAAGGGTTCCTTTCAGGGTGCAATCAGGGATTTAAGGTTCACCGCTTGAAGGTGTAGGGTTCATGGCTCTTGGGTCCAGGTGCTTCTTAAGGTATACCTTAACCCCCGAAGAACCTACACTTTTCAGAACTTATATGAGGAAATCACGATAAGGAACCCTAAAAAGGCAGGTTTCATAGGGTTCAGGTCCTGGGAGTTTCCCAAAATAGGGGACCCTAATATAGTACCCTAGAGAATAGGATCCTTGTTCTAACGACCCCAAATTAAGGTACCCTAAGTTTCGGAAACTCCCAGGTAGGGCTTCGGTTCTCTACGGGGCTACGGAATTGAAGGTAGATGCCAGAGCTGAGGACTGCAGGGACATCGGAGCGCTTGGATCAAGTGGGAGTTTCCGAGAATTAGGGGGTACCTTCTTTGGGGGGTCCTTAACATAAGGATCCTACTATTTCAGGTACTATATTATGGGTCCCCGATTTTCGGATACCCCCAATTATGCTTTTCGGTACTTTCGGGTTTGGGGTTTATGGTTCAACGTTGAAGTTTCAGGGATTGGGGTTATGCCAGGCGGTCGGGGAAAAGGTGGTGTGGGGGGGAGCCGTGGGGGTTTGGCGTGTACAAGGGACTCCCGAGCAAACTCTTAAACAGCATTATATTGTAGAGATTTCTCAGTTCATCTTGCCAAAACTTTGATGTGCAAGGCTGGCAGTTGATGAGAACAGACCATGGTTCGTCTTGCGCGACTGTGTTGCAGCTTGACTCTTCTGATGGTCTCTGCGCTTCACAACCACAAGACACAGTTGTGCCTAGCATTCACAACTGCACGTTTACCAGGGCGCTTGAGCATTGCTGCCTGCAGAAGTTGAACTGCGGTTCCTCAGTCTAAGTTTGCCTACAGTAACTTGCAGTAGTACCATAACGGTTTAGGGTTTTTAGAGTTTAGGCCCCCTAAACCCTAAACCCCCTTAAACCATAGTCCTTCTACTGCCTAGCTCACGAGTAGGTCAGATGACGTCTCGCAACTCAGGTTTGCTAGGTACCAAGGTGAGATCGGGAGACCATACTGGATGAAGGAGAAGGACAACGAAACCCTAAACCCTAAACCCCGAACAACCCTAAACCGTCAGCGAGGCCTGGGAACTCTTTGAGATTCTCCGACGGCCGAAATCTTCCCAGGATCTGTTCCCAGGGCTTCGCCAGAGATCCTCTCGCCTACTTCCAAATTCAGGAGGTTTGGAGTGTTTGTAGAGACCCTACAGGGCTGCAGTTACCTAAATTGTAGGTTCCGAACCATAAAATAAAACCCACTAATCCATTATTTACGTAACTGGAGCCTGAGGGTTTTCGATGGTTTTAGAGGTGTTTGCAGCGTTATCGAATTTTTAGGGGCTTCTTGTGGTTTTGTAAGGTCTATCGTCTTTTGCAGTTTTTTTGGAGGGGTGTTGTAGGGTTTATGTGGGTTTGGCTCGTGGCTTTTCTCGGGCTTCTACTACCATGAAGCTTCTCCCGCTCGTGCAGCGTGCTTGGCAAGAACAGACGTAAGCCTACACTAAATGAGGCTTCACTGTATCGGGACTTAGCCTACTGCGTCCTCCATAGGTTAGGATAAGCACATGAGAGTGAGGACACGCAAAAACCACGTACCGAGTTCTTGGGAACCTCTATATTATGTATAGGAGCCATCTTGCTTCGCTAATTCGAACTGGATGTTGATGGAGAGTATACTCGGATTATGATCGGGAACCCTACTGCAAGGAATACTATTGCCAGTTATTCCGATCCCTTTCTTGGACGAACGTTTGAGGTTTTAGAAGTTTGTGTTAGGGCTGGTACAGGTCGCAGGTTTGCAGGAAATGTACGCGAGGCCTCGGGGGACAGTAGGGATAACTCTAGAATAAACCTTGAATTATATGAGGAATATTGGAGGTTTTGGGAGTCCTTCATAATTTTAAAGTCGGGCGTGGCTCGATGGATTTGGGCCATACCGGCCTGGCTCACAACACTCCACCGCGTATAGCGCCGCGTCACGTCCCAGAGGTCGTCTAAGGGACCTATCGACAGCACCCAGAGCGCCTGGGATGGTATACACCACGAAGTATTGGGCTTGGGCTAGAGGAAGTAGCCCAAAGGACTTCTACAGCATCGTTTCTGGGCCTAGACTCGTACAACAGCCTGTAGAAACCAGAAGCCCGACCCCTTTGAGTCTTTGAGTAACGAGTACCCCTAGACCATGTTTCGTCTAAAGTATATATTCCTTGATTAAAGGCTTTTTGATTGTCCAGGTAGTGTGCTTCAAGGGTTGAACCTTCATCTTACCTCTGGTTAGTAGGGAATGGAGGAATGGGGTACAATTATAACTACTACGGTTGATGGACAAAATCCTGCATTACCCATCATAAGGAATATACCATAATTCCCATAGTTTAGGGTCCTTAGGGTCATGCAGGATTTTGTCCATCAGCCGTATTACTACCATTCTTCCATTCCCTACTAAGCAAAGGTAGGTCATGCATTCTTCGTCTCTGCGGCAACATTCCCAGAGGGTCCATATACACTACCTATGGAATTAGGCACCAAAAAAACCATCCCTATTTTGGTTTTGGGGACCTAATTCCATAATGGTAGTGTATGTGGGACCCTCTGGGTAAGCAAAGGTAGGTCATGCATTCTTCGTCTCTGCGGCAACATTAAGACAACGCACTAAAGAGACTCTACACCCTCAGCCCTGCGCCTCTACCCAGAGAGCCCAATACCCCTTAATTAAGGAATATGGCTTAAATTATATAGGGCTTCATATTATGATTTAGGCTATATTCCTTAATTAAGGGGTACTGGGCTCTCCGGGTAAGCCCCAACACAGCTAAAACCTAAATCCTACACCCCAAGCCCTACAAAATAGTAGGCTATGACCAGGGAGTATGCCTGGGATCCCGCAACCCAGACCCCAAACCCACACCCACTCTAAACCCTAAACCCCAAGGCCCTGAACCCTAACCCTTTTTTGGGCTTTGGTTTGGGAGTAAAACCCCACCTCGCCAGGGGCGCGACGATCAGCCTGCGGCACGAGGCCCCGCCAGCGCTGCGATTTCGGATCGAAGATTTCGGCCCAAAGCTGCAAGGCTTTTAGGTTTGAGGGTTCTTTTCAGGAACCCTGTTGTAGTACCCTTCAAGGTACCCTGGAAGGAAAATTACTGTAGCCTTCTGGGAAGTGTTCGTAGGAGTTGCGGTTTTAGGGTTTAGGGTTCGATTGTGGAGCGGGCATTTTGGGCCCATGACTGCCGGACCCTTAGGTCTTTGTGTTTTGGTTTTGCTTGTGTGGCTTCCCGTAAACTACAGCATTCGAGGATTTCGGATTTTGGGTCCTGGAGTTTGAATCCTCTGAGAGCGGATCTTAACTTCTGTAGAGAACCCTACCTAGAGCCTTATACCCTGCCTTCTTTTAGGGTACCTAATTTCACTTATAAGATCTGTTATATAGAAAAGTAGATACCCTACAACAGGGGTAGGGTAGGAGCCTACAAGTAAACCCTAAAACCCAAAACCCTAAACCGAGAACTTGAGCATGCCCATAACTGGAGGGTGACAACGAGGGACGTTTACATGGGTTGTTGGTACAGACCCTAGCATAAAATTTATAGGGGCCCTGCAAAAAAATAGGTTTCGTGGGGTCTTATGTGTCCTCATTTTACACCTAATATATCAATTTCTAGGGCCCCACAAGAAAGTCGGTTTTGGTAGTGAAAGCTTGGCATTGTCGATACGGTTGATGGACAAAATCCTGCATGACCCATAATAAGGAATATACCATAATTCCCATAGTTTAGGGTCCTTAGGGTCATTACCCATTATAAGGAATATATCATAATTCCCGTAGTTTAGGGTCCTTAAGATCATGCAGGATTTTGTCCATCAGCCGTATTTCCCTGAGCCTCCTCAGCCCGTAGGGTTTAGGGTTTAGGCTTTAGGGCTGAGCCTGATCTGTATCCCCAATAGCAGGTTATGAGCCCTAAACCCTAAACCCTAAACCCAAACCCTACAAAATAGTAGGTTCTGAGCCCTTTAGTTAGAGGGTATAACCCTTGAAGCAGTAGGTTTTTGGATCCCCAGGTAAGAACCCTAGGCCCTAAAAACATTACATGCCCTGAAGCCTTTAGCCCTTCCAAACCCTAAACCCTATAACCCTTAAAACTGCAGGTTTTTGGATCCTCCGGGAGACTCCACGCTTGGAAACTCGAGATCTTTAGGGCTCAGGCTTCGAGTTTACCTAGAGTCTCCATTGTAGTTCCTTTTTGGGGTTACCTTATAGGATCCTAATTATATACTTGGTTAAACCAAAAAAGGAACTACAATGGAGACTATAGGTAGCATCCTAAAACTCCAAAAAGACCGAGCTGTCTACGGTTACTTATTCTGACTTCCTTTGTGCATGGAAGGTAAGAAACATACCTGTTTAGGGTTCCTTATTCTGATTTCCTCAAAGACGTCCTAAAATGGTAGGTCCCGTAGGGTCGGGTAGACCCTGAAACACTGAAGCTCTAGCACCTAAACTCTGAAAAGCTCGTCCAAGAACGTTAGATTTTTGGAAACTGTTGAACCCTAAACTTAAACCCTTACCTGGAGCCCATGACTATGTCAGAAAAATAGCCTTTTACAGGTACTGGGCCATGATTCTACCTACTTTGGGGGAAGTATAGGCAAGACCTAATGTACGGGAAGTAGGGTTGCGGGCTTCCTATTTTACTTATAGTATAATGTACCCCGCCCCTCAAAAAAAAAACTATTCTAAGTAATAAGGCCCTTATATTATGGTACCCTTTTCTATCACTTATAGTAACCCTTTAAGGATCCCTTTAAAGGAACCCTATTCTAAGTAATAAGGCCCTTATGTTACATCCGGCCTGCAGTTGACCAGCCTCTGCGTCCGGTTTTCTCAGAAGGCCAAGGCAGGACCTCAGTTGCTGAGCTAATTCGCCCCAAGAGGTTTAGGGTTTAGGGTTTAGGAGTTTTCGGGGCAGGTTTAGGGTTTTGGGGTCTTCCAGCACCCCCCAAGCACCCTTCAATAGAGCCTTAATGGCTCTTAATAGTGGGTACTCAAGGTATGATAGAGGGTAGTTGGGGGGTGCTGGAAGATTGTAAACTGTCAGCTTTTTATAGAAACTATTACTATCCCGAAAAGCGTAAGCTAATAAGCCCCAAAGAGTCCAAACCTTCAGCTGCGTAGGGGATGGTAGCTATAGCAAAAAGTGTAAAGTGTACTCTTTCAGCTACTAAGGGACTTGGCCGGCGGGAGGGGACAGCGCATGGCCAAGCGGCCAGGACGGCCTTCGGCGCGGCAGCGAGCCACCAGCAAGAGCACCCACTCCTGTGTAGTACGGCTGATGGACAAAATCCTGCATGACCCTAAGGACCCTAAACTATGGGAATTATGGTATATTCCTTATAATGGGTCATGCAGGATTTTGTCCATCAGCCGTAGTACTGGTATAATGGTCTTGGTAGTGGTAAATTGGAAATGGAGCTGGTAACGCCAGTGGTAGAGGGAGTGCGGGCGGTGGTGGCAGCAATAGCGGTAAGGAAAGAGGTGCTAGTAGTCGTCCAAATTATAGAGCAGTACTATCCTAAACCCTAATCATAGTGATACTAGTATCAGGACGACCTCAGCGCTGAGCTCTGCGGAGAAGCCATGCAAAGCTCTCAGTAGCCGCACCAAGCTGGGTTGGACCTGCTGGCTCGAAACTCGCAAACCAACGCTCAAATAGGGCCATACGGGAAGCTTGATTTTAGAATCGGGTTCTGGGTTTTCGTGGTCTAGTTAAATTGGGATTTCACGCTATATTGGTTTTGGTTGCAGGGTCAGGTTTTGAGGCTGGGGGGCTGCAGCTTTGATGCAAGGGGCTGACAGTGAATTGGGGATTTCAGTCTTCCCTTGTTGGGTCCTTAGTACCTAGATGGGGATACCAACCCAAACCACAAAAGAGAACTCCTACTGTGGAAACCCTACTTTCCACTTTGTAGGTACTTAGAACCGGTTCGGGATGAGCCTTGACGTCCTAGTTCTGAAACAACAAGGTTCTCTGAGGCCAGCTGCGGATAGGTTTAGGAGGTTTAGGGTTAGGGGTGTTTATTTCGGACACATCAGACAAAGATGTTGGCATCCGGCTAAGGGTGTTTAGGATTCAGGGTTTAGGGCTTGGGCGGGTCTCCTTAGGTGTGATTCCAAGGTATCCGTATAGTCTCATGGGGGGGGGGTTTCGGGCTTAGGGTTTGAGGGCTCAGTGGGTTTGAGGCTTCAGCCCAACGTGCCTGAACACTGTCTACACGGAGAAAAGAAACTTGCCAAATTCCAACAAAATCGACAACAAACGATCATTGCTATCGGTCGGTAGGCCCTTAAATCGTCACGCACTACAAGCTTTGCCAGGAATAGATTCGTTCGACATAGCAATAAGGATAACGGTGGGTAGTGAGATGAAGATGGTGGCGACGATGACTATTAAGATGCTATTGGCAAACCGCTGAACCCCCAGTACAGGCTACGATTAGCCCGACAGGACTGACAAGACAGGCTGAAATGGTTGATGAACCGTTGACGGTAACAGCAGCAGTTTGCAGTAATTTACCATAGTAAACAACAACAGCAACGGCTGTGCTGCAATTGAAACCACTACGTACACTAGTTACTAGGACCACAATCGTCTCAGCAGCAACAAGACCTGGGCTCTAGCTCGTATGTATATATACATATATAACTTGTTGTTGATCTTGCTGGGTATATACTTGTTGCTGGTCTTTCCTTCTGATGCAACACCCTGGAAAGCGCTACACCACCTCGTATCCGGAAACCTTATAGAAACCATTGTTGAGCTAGCAAGGACTCAGCCATAACAAGGATGGACGACGTTGTAAACGTTACACCACGACCACTAAAAGACCCGTAAAGGACCGGAAACGGATGCTGATGAATGTGATGCCCCTCTACAACCTGTATACACAAACACCTTGGTATGCCCTTGAAAGGAAATTGAGAGAACATAACTTCAATCCATACTAGTAACTTAGAATGCTCTTAAACAGAAATTGAGAGCCCTCTTAGTGGAACCTTTACAGGCCTCCGCTTCTCTTGCGGCCCCCGCATCCATTGGGGCGCGGAGACACGTCTTGAGATGCTGCAGAGCACCACCCACTCCGCCCTGGAGGGTGTAAGGGTTGTAGGGCGTTAAAAGCCTGGACGCTAAAAAACCTACCTGTTGAAGGACTTATTTCAAGAACTCACAACAAGGAACCCTAAGCATGCAGGTTTCTGAGGGTCTAGGTCGACTTTCGAACAAAAAACCCTAAAGGACCCTAAACGTAAACCAGACCCAAAACCATGACGGCCTTGAGGCAATCAGGTGCAAGGGAAAGGAGAGAGGACTGCAAGAGCTTCTGGTTGCACATCCCGTTCCTCGGGCTTCTTTGGTTCATTAGGGTTTAAGGTTTAGGGGTTTAGGGGTTTAGGGATTTTGGGGTTTAGAGGTTTAGGGGTTCAGGGATTTAGGGGTTTAGGGTTTAGGGGTTTAGGGTTCAGGGTATAGACCGAAGATATAAGGCCAAAAAGTTTAAAGTTCTCCCATTGGCCAGCTACTAGTTAGGGATTGTGGAGTCCCTTTGAAGCTTGTAGCAATGGAAGCCTATGGGGTAAAACGTCTTACATAAAGTGTTCCAAAGGCGGGACAAGGTTTGAGGGGCAAATCCTGGTGTAGCCTTGTTTGGCTGAACCAGCTTGATGGTCTGTAACTCGAAACTGGCCAGTTGTTCTTCTTGACACAGACAGGCGCACACATGCGTTCTACTAACCTACAGTTACTGCTTAGTTTGAAGTCACCAGGAAGAAACAAGCAGGCTAGACAACTTGAGGAACCAGAATGGAGGCTCGAGGTAGGAATACGGGCAGGGTTTAGGGCTTCCCTAAATCCTAAACCCTACTCGGAATCTCATCAGAGTCCAAGATGCAGCCACACCAGGCGGGCGACGCAGCACAGGGAGAGAACACTGTGTTGAAGAACGGCCTCCCGCCGGAGCCGCTTGGCCTCCTCGGAGTCTTTCGAAGATTTCCTTGGCCCGAATCTCGTATTGAATACTTAAGTTTTATGGTTTAGGCTTTAGGGTTAAGCTCATTATATTCCAAGGGGCTCACATTTAGGGTTTAGGGCCTTCGGCGTTTAGGGTTTAAGGTCTCGGATTTGGAGCAACGACATGAGACTCCGAATATAACCACAAAGCTCTCTCTTAAGCTCGACATGGCTTGTGGGTTCTGCGGGCTGTGGATTTGGGGTTTAGAGTTTTAGGGGGTCAGGGTGTAGGATAGCCTAAACATCCACCCAACAGTGTCCATTGCTCCCCAGTTGACCTACTGTTTACAAAGTGCCCCAGCATATGCCCAACACCCAAAAACCGTGAGATTGCCCCAAGCCGTTTGAAGGGAAAGGTTCATCTCAAATCAGCAGTGTGTGGGGGCTTGTGGTACCACTTACCGTATACATGCTAATCATGAGCTCCGTCAGTTCCGCACAAGATTGCATGAAACCCTACAGCAGGAAAGCTTGGATTAAGGAGCTCGGCAGTCTGAAGTACTTCATTCAAACCAAAAAGTCCTAACAAAAAGAAGGATGCTTTCGCCATGTTTCTCAACGCAACGGCGAGCCTTTTCCCGAAGATCCATCTTCCTTGAAGGAGTGCCTGCTGTACAATTGTTCAACGCAGCGTCGGGCTACCCCAAGACCCTGTTTCCTTCAAGGAGTGCCAGCTGCACAAGAACACTTAGCAAGAAGCTTAGAATTTTAAAAAATAATATGCAATGAGCAGCTCACTTCCCAAAGCACCACGGGCCCACATCTGGCTTGTCGAAGGCATGAAAGTGGGTCTCCAGGATATTTTCGTCTTGATAGTATGCGTCGAATCGTTCTTCGTCATCATCATCTTCTATGGGTGGATAAGTCCACTCATCAGCCCAAGCACGGGATTTCATCATCTTGTGCACGGCGGTCTCAAAGTCTGCGGGAAAGCCCTTGAAGCTGCTTTCCTCCTTCTTTTTGAGCAGCTTGTCCAAGGCCGCCCTCACCGTCTTTTCTTTGAGGCGGCCGGCACAGACAATGCTGCAATCCGGGTAAGTAGGGTCCAAGTGGCACTTCAGCACGCCGTAATCGTTTCCAGTCCAGACCAGAGCCATGGCCAAGGAAAAGGCGCTTCGACTTCCCAAGCGCCGTTTCGCAGTGTTTCTAGCGGATGTAGGATTTCAGGATTTTAGGTTGAGAGTTCAGCATTCCCGGTACGGGATGTGAGGGTTTAAGATTCACGGTGGGGTTAAGGTATATAGGATTCAGGATTTGAGGGATTCTGGGTTTACGGTGTAGGCTCCACCAGGTTTAGGCTGCTCATATTTCTTGATTTATCTATGTCTTCCGATGACAAGGTAGGTAACATACTTTTCGCAGCGACCATCATTCCTTCCATAGACACCTAAACCCTAAACCCTAAACTACCGATGCTAAGCAAGACTCGGCTGCTTTGGCTCTTTCGCCTTCGCTTCGCCAGTGCTCGTGGGAGGTGTCTCAGACGCTCCTCTGGGCTCTTCTTAAGGGATTTAGGGTTTAGGGTTTAGGGATTTAGGGTTCAGGGCTTAGGGTTGGGAACCAATTTAAGTGACCATAATAAGGAGACCGTGTTATTTACTGTAGATCCCTATTATGGTAACTTAAACCTTGAACCCTAAACCCTCAAAGGAACCCCTATAGATCTCTTAAAGGAACCCTCATAGATCCCAACTATGATAACTTAAATTAAACACCTCAACAAGAGCTCAGTCCTGTGGCTGCCCCAGCAGGTGCTGCTGGCGACGATGCCGCTGGTGTGTCCTTGGGATTGGGGCTGATCACCCTAAACCCTAAACCCTACACCCTAAACCCTAAACCGTTCAGAAATCAACTCAACCCCGGCAGAGAACAAGGGATCGGGCTTGGGGAGTTTACCTGAACCCTAATAACCTACCTTTTTAAGGCTCCTTATCATGATTTCCTTATATCAGTCCTAAAAAAGGTAGGTTATTCCGGGTTAAGGTAGGGTTTAGTGATGTTCAGGGAGTTGAGGGGGGACGAGTCAATCTGCAGGGAGGCAAACAGCCCTCAACTCCGGATCTCACGCCCAAAGCAAACACAAATGAAAACCAACCCCTAAAACACCCATGCAATACCCCGATCGTTTTTTAATGTAAAAGGAACCAGGAATCCTAGAAGGAGCCTTGAAAACGGATCCCCGCTAGGAGCCCTAGAAAGGAAACCCTAAAACCCTCAACCCTAAACACATGGACCCTAAACCCTAACAAAACCCGTTACGTGGAGACCCTTTAAGGAACCCTTTAAAATCTACAGTCAATAATATTGTGGTTTCCTTATTAGGGTACCTTAACTTAAATCCCCTAAGCAAGAACCCAGTTCTAGGAACCTTTATTGCAAAAAACCCTTTACAAAATCTCCTTACCCATAGGCTCAATTGTAGTTCCTTTTTGGGAGTACCTTAGATTCTAAACATGAACCCCAAAAAGGAACTACTATGGAGCCTCTCTTTAACAGGAAGCCACAGTTCTTGAGCTTCCTCGCCGAGCTCATCCGGGTCGCACCAGTCAACATCTGCATACTCGTCCTCTCTGGGTTAAGGTTTGAGGAGTGCGGGGTTCAGGGTTTAGGGCGTATATACTTAGGTTAGGGGTGAAAGTTTCGAAAGTTTAGGGTTCAGCGTTTAGGGCTTACTTGTGGTGAAAGTTTAGGGTTTGGGGTTCAGGGTTTGGGGTTTTATTAAGGTGTTAGATTCAGGGTTTGGGGTTTGGGAGTTGGGGTTCAGGGTTTCATGTTCAGGATCTATGATTTACAATATAGGATAGAGGGAATGTAGGTTGAAGGTTTAGGATCGTCCTCTCCAGATTCTTAATTCGTTATCTCGTTCTTGTGGGCAAGAAGAGAGGAGTGAGGATTTAGGGTTTAGGGTTCTGCCGTCGCCCACCTGTTTTGTCATGGCGTTTCAACTGATGTCGATGATAACGTTTTACAAGGCCTCGGGTCTCTGGAATTTTTCTTGCCAGCATTTTGGGGTCTACCTTCAGGCTATAAGTGCTGGGTAGTCCTTGACGTAAATGAAACCCCAAAGCACAAGAATCTAGAACATCTCGAAACCCGACCAGTAAGCTGAAACTCCCTAAAACACGCTTGTAGAATCGAGAAACATCGCCACAATATTTGTGAGCATGATTCTCACCGCTGTTAACTTGAACAGTCCGGGTATTCGGCTACATTATGCGTATTACCGCTAAAACTGCCATGAATATTAAATTTCTACTACTCTTTCTGATGAGTCTGATTCTTATTACTATACAGCTAATGTCATCATGAACATGCTTCTTCTTTAGCTTTATTATATCTAAAAAACTCTATTACCACTATTCTAGTACCATTTTCTCCTTAATACTACTATTGCTGAAACGTTTATTATTGTTATCTGTATAGTTTGCATTATTATTACTATTGTTACTAGAAGTATTATTCTTATCAAATTTGAATTGCTAGTATTATGATTATTACTACTGCTAGTATTATTCCTACTACTATAAACATTAGCTATTCTTCTTCTTGTTGAAATCACGTAGAACTACTACTACAGAATATTGCTATGATTACCAGTAATACATCTACTATGGTCATTATCATGTATTATTACTACTATTATATGAGTACTACTACTAGTATTACTATTTTAAACCCTAAACCCAATGCCCTAAACCCTAAACGTGGTGCCTCCTCCTCCTCCTCGGCAGCATTGGCCCCGACCTCCTCTTGAAGGAAGGTCTCCAGGTCCGCGGCCATGGGTGGAGGGGTCGAAGGGTTTAGGGTTTAAGGATAAGGGTTGCAAGGGTCGTAAGGGATACAAGGGTTTAGGGTGGCCGAAGGGATCTAAATGGGGTCTGGGGTTTAGACATTCAGGATTTAGGGCTTGGGGTTTGGAAATTGGGTTTCGTGGCTTGGGATTTGGGGCGTCGAGGTCAAAGGTTTAGGGCTTCGGATGGTTTAGGGGTTGAAGAAATTTAAGGGTTCAGCGGCTTGGCGGACCATTGGTCTTTGTTCAAGGCTTATCTTGTTTATGTTCAGTGCCGTCTTGTCAAGGGCAGAACTTCTTGTTTAAAGAACTTAGTTTTGGTTTGGGACTTTAGGATTGTTTTTTTTCTTAGTCGGCTTATCATCTCTAATGCTTTTACTGTTAGCGCCAAGTGCTTTCTAGCAGGCTTAAACTTGTGGCAGAAACTTGAACCTTGGGCCTATGGTGAGCTTAATATGTTTCTATCGTCAAGGGATCAAGAGTCTACAGCCTAAGATTTAAGGTCTGTCTCGGGTTTAGGGTCTGCCGCTTAGGGCCGGTAGGGGCCAGGGCTTGCTCGAGGGATTGAGGATTTGTCTGGCAAGGGTTTAGGGTTTATGGTTTAGGGTTTGGAGTTTAGCCCACAACCCCGAGCCCTAAGTTTAGGCCCCATCGCTTTAGTCATTTTGCTCCTACCCTTGGGCCCATGACACATGTAAGTATGCCGTGCGGGCCAGGTGTGGCCTTCAGCTTTAGGGCTTCAGGGTGTAATGTAGGCGTTCAAAAAACTAATAGCGCTCCTTACGGTTCTCTACTTTCATTAAACTGTAGTATACTTACATTTTAATGAAAACCTGTTGTTGAAATGATCAAAGCCCTGTCGTGGGGTTTCTGGGGTCTCGGTTTTTGGGGTGTGCCGGTAGTCGGTTTGTGTTTACGTGTCCAGGAATTTCGGGCCCAAGTTCACGTAACAGTGGGGCCGAAGTACCAAGGGTCCAAAGAACCCAATAATTAGGTACTCGGTTTTAGGATAGTAGTTACGTAGCTTAGGATTTTGGAGAGTATATGATTATCAGGTACTTGGACCCATTGGCGGTTTAGGGTTTAGGGCCGAAGTACCTAGTTTTTCGAGTTCTGAGGGGCTGGACGGTTTAAGAGCGGGAACTAAGAGCTTCAATCTCAGAGGGCAGCAGTGCAAACCAGAGATAGAACCTAGGGTTTAGGGTTTAGGGGGTTTAGGGGTTTAGGGTTTAGGGGATTGGGGTTTAGGGGTTTAGGGTTTGGGGGTTAGGGGTTTAGGGGTTTGGGGTTTAGGGTTTAGGGTTTAGGGGTTCAGGGTTTAGGCTTGTTCTCATTAACACCTAGACGCCCTTAGCCCTAGACCCAAATACTAAAATCTAAAACCTCAAATCCCAGACCATTGACAAACCTTGCCTGGACCGTATACGCTGTAAACACTGAAGCTTACATACCCTAAACCCTAAACCGATTCTAGCTGCGGGCAAGAAAGACCTAATTAAGTCAGTGGGATCTCATGTCAGAAGCCGCAGGACAAAAACTCAATACCTCTGCTACTGAAAGATTAGGGCTTAGGGTTTGGGATAATACGGGTTTTATCATTCAAGGTACTCAGTACGTATTCTACTGAAAGGAATCGGGGGTTTCTCAGCTAGATATAGGGGTCACCAGCGTCATCAGCATCAGCATTACCACCATCATGAGCATCATCGGTCTCAGGATTTAGACAAAAGGATGAACCCACCACAGGTCGTTTTTTGTCATCCATGCTGTCTTGCTGGAGCTGTTCAGAACTAGGGTCCCTCTGTGTGAACAAGTCAATATCAACTAGGCAGATGATCCACATTTGGAACACCTCCAAAAACCTTTAATCCTGAACCCTAAACGGGAACCCCAATTTGGAACACACCCCTTGCTACCACGCCCGCATCACCGGCGATCTTTCCGCCGGTGATGCAATTCTGCGGCTACTGCCGGAAGGAGGCGGCCCCACCCCGGAAATGCGGGATGACGGGTGTTTGCAGGGTGTGGGATCACGGGTGTTCCTAGAAAGGGGAGTGCGTAAGGCTCCTTCGCATGCTACAGGAGCCCATGGTCCAGGGAATACCAGAGCTACAAGAGTATTACGATGACGAATGTTTGAGGGTCTTCCTTTGCAGCTGAGTCGAATAACGGGACCTCAAGATTTGTGATAAATAAGGCACTTAGTTTTTATGACACATCGGGCCTGAACGGCCTGAACAACCTACTTGTCGAGTACCTTGGTGAACTACATGTTAACCTTTGGGAGTATATTGGGATTTGATCGGGATGAAAATGTCGCAAAGGGAGTATATTGGGATTATATAGGAAAAGGTTAAAGGCTACCTACTCTACTACTAGGAAAAGGGTGGAGGGGCGACGGAGCCGCCGGTCGCTTGGAAACAAGGACATGCCCAAAGACTCCAGCATCCTTAATTTTAGGGCTTTAAAGGCTTTAAGGGCTTTAGGGTTTACCGTTTAGGCTTGAAGAAATCTAAGGACTTTAGGGGCTTTATGGGTTTTCAGGGTTTTACGGGCTTAAGGGCTTTAAGGGTCTAGGGTCGAACTTAGGGCTTCGAGGGTGAAGCTTTAACAAACTTTTTAAAGGGGCTTTCAGGAGCGGGTCGAATTTAGGGCTTTAAGGGCTTTCGGTGAAGAGCTTAGCTAAGGATTTGAAGATTCTGCAAACAATTGAAAGCACTAAATCCTGAAGCTGAAGAAGCCAGGTATTCAGGGTGTCTAAATCTACCAGCACTCTTCGGTTTGGAGTTTAGGAGGCTCCAATTTCCCGGAGATTACTGTGCAGCTGTTACGGAAGTCTGGGTTTATACCCCCCAGAGCCCTCAAGCACCCAAACCCATTATGCTATACTTATAGTAAGGAACCCCCAAAATAGTTCTGGTAATTATTTAGGCCCCTATATTAAGCCCTGAACTCCTTGAAGCCCGAGAAACCCTAAACCCCAAACCCCTAAACCCTAAACCCCTAAAACCCCTAAACCCCCAAACCCCTAAACCCTAAACCCCTAAACCTCTAAACCCTAAACCCCTAAACCCCTAAACCCCTAAACCCGAAACCCCTAAACCCCTAAACCCGAAACCCTAAACCGCCCTCCACACCGAAGCTCTCCGGCTCTCCGGGCCCAAGATGCAAAAGAAAGCATGTACGACCCGAATACGGCCCTCGAAAGTAACTTTAGGGTTTTTAGGGGTTTGTGGTTTAGGGCTTATAGGGTTTAGGGTAAGTATGAGTTACCCAGAGACTCCAGTATCCCTTGAATCAAGGGATATGGCTTAAATCATAGTAGGGATCCTACTGTGATTTAAGGTATATTCCTTAATTACAAAAGATTCTGGAGTCTCTGGGTATGGCAACCCTTTGAAGATCCTACAAAGCCATGGTAACCTCAGAAAATACCCTTCTAAGATCCTGAAAGGAATACGGCATAGGGTTTAGGGTTGGGATGGAGTTTCTGGGAGGGATGAGGCTGGTTTCAGCCCCGGAATGAAACATTTGCAAAGTTCGAAGATTTGGCCGCACTGGCCTCTTGCCTTAGAAGGGCTCTTGCTGATTGAGGGATTTTCGGGTTTTTGCCTGGCTTCCTCAAGGGATACATACAAGGTTGACAGGAAGTTTGGGAGTTTTTGCGCTAAAGGTTTGGGGTGTTTAGTACGTGACGTGGGGTCTAAGATTCAGGGCTGAGAGACTTTAGTCCTAAAGGCATCAGCATGAAAGCTGAAGCCTAAAACCCCAATAAACGAACCGGAAGCCTCTTACGACTTATGCAGACACTCAGGAACGGGAGCGTTCCTTACAACGAAACCCGCACCTGCAGCCACCCATGCGTACTGTGGGGAAACAGGGCTTGGGGGCAGCTTGTTTCTTTAGGGTTTAGGGTTTAGGGCTTAGGGTTTAGGGATCAAGTATACTTAGTTAGCATACCTATCTTGGGACTATATGGGGATACTACTACGAAGCATTCAAGCCTCTATCTGACTCGGTCTTACAAAGTCTGAGCCGGAAATACGAGCCCTCTGCATCAAGTCCAAAACACTTGACGGAAAACATGCGAAACCTGAATACACGCAGCAAGCCATTCCAAAACCGAACCTGGACTTAAACCCTTCCCCCCTCAAAAGCAAGACGTCAACACACAAGTTGTGTCACACAACCTCCAAATCATGGAAAAGCCTGAGCCCTAACCCTGTAAACCATGTAATACTTTCAAAATCCTGCTTGAATCAACGAAACGAAAATCAAACCAAACCCTAAAACCTAAACCCTAAACCCTAAACCCAAAGCCCTAAGCCCTAAACCCTAAACCCTAAGCCCTAAACCCAAAGCCCTAAAGCCCTAAAGCCCTAAAGCCCTAAAGCCCTAAAGCCAAAGCCCTAAAGCCCTAAAGCCCGGACGCTCTCAAGCCCCTAAAACCCTCAGCCCAGAGGCTCCACTTATAATTAAGGAATATACCTGAACTTAACTTATCGTAGGATCCCGAATATGATTTAAGGTAAATATATCCCTTAATTAAGGGATATATTTACCTTAAATCATAGTAGGATCCCTAATATATATATATATATTCTGTGTATGTATATGTATGTATATATATACATATATATATATATATTTTTTTTCAAGTATGTTCCTTAATCTAATCAAGGGACCCTCAGCCCTAAACTAAGGCTCCGGCGTCCTGGGCTCTCCGGGAGCCACGGGCTCACGGGCCACAGGCTCCCAAGGCGTTACGATCGGCTCGGTCTGGCAAAAACACGGAGACCCCAATATCCCTTTGAAAGGGATCTATATAGTGAACCCCAGAAAGTTGGAACATCGATTTAGGATGATTCATGCTGGGATTCCCTTTACTTTACTTTAAGGGCATGAGGCTAATGATGTTCCAACTTTCTAGCTTCTACTGTNTAGTGAACCCCAGAAAGTTGGAACATCGATTTAGGATGATTCATGCTGGGATTCCCTTTACTTTACTTTAAGGGCATGAGGCTAATGATGTTCCAACTTTCTAGCTTCTACTGTAAGGGCCTTTAAGGGTTCCCTTAAGGGATCTAGAGGGTTTAAGAGTTAGGAGACTCCAATATCCCTGAACTAAGGAATATTCCTTAAATCATATTCGGGATCCTACTATAATTTAAGGAATATTCCTTAATTAAGGGATATTGGAGTCTCTGGCCAATGCGGGGCTTCGGGTTTAGGGTTTAGAGTTCAGGGTTTGGGGTTTAGGTCTTAGGGGGTTAGGGTTTATGGTTTTGGTGAAGGGTGGCTTTAGGGTTCAAGGCTTAATTGGGGCGCTGTGTTCAGGGGTTAGGGCTTCAGGTTGAGTGCTTCGGGTTACTTTAAGCGTTACTAAGGGGTTGCCATAAAGAGTTGCAGAAGGGTTGCTACCAAGGCTGACTACTAATAGCGTGCTATTATCAAGGGGTTCTGTACTTACCCAGAGGGTCCATATATACTACCATTATGGAATTAGGCCCTAAAAGATCATCCCCATTATGGTTTTGGGGCCCTCATTCCATACTAGGAGTAAATACGGACCCTCTTGGTTACTATTCGGCCGGGCACATGGGGTTGGAGCGACACCTGTAGGCTTCGGTTCGGTAATTCACGGTTCGAGGTTTAGGGCTTGGGTTTTAGCTACCTTTGGCCCCCAAAACCGACCGTTTAAAGAAATTATATATAGAAACCATAAGAAGGAACCCTAAAAAGGTAGGTTTTTCCGGCCACAGGTAGGTTTAGACTTTAGGCAGAGCATTTATAGAAGGGGTGAGGGTCTGCAGCTCAGACTTAGGAGTAGCTATTAGGGGCGGAGAGTTCAGGGTTAGAGGGCATTAGGGCAGCAACGCTTGATGGTCGTAGCTTCTTCGTTCAGTGTTTTCACACAAGCTTCATGAAGCCCATTATGGCAAAGAGCTGGGTGCAAGCTCGGAAAACACAGGAATCTTGGCAAGCATGGCCGATTCTTTCGAAATCCCTGGCACAAAGTCTCGCCTATTAGCCCAAGGCTCTAGCAATCATGATCTTGAAAATCCTGAACCCAGAAGCGCAAAGCCCGAAATTGAAATCCTAAATCCTGAGCCATACACCTGGCGTGCATTCCTAAACCCGATAAGCCGTAAAGTTTGCCCTAAAGACCGAAACTGGAACCCTGATCCCAACACGATGAACTCTGAGTCTAAAGCCTGAGTCCTAGCCTAAGCTTTTCCCTAAGAAGCCCTCGAGCCAACATGATGAACCCTGAACGCTATAAGCCCTAAACTTGGGCTTGCACCCAGAGCCCGAAAAAACTCTCAAATGAAGCCTTAGCGGAGCTCAAAAACGACTTTAAAGGACCCCGCAGGAACTCATGTAGCGCCCTAAACCCTGAACCTTGACCCTAATGCCTAAACCCTAATCCCTAAACCCTAAAAGCCCTATAAACCCCTAAACCCCGAACCCTTTCAGGAAGTCCTGAAAGAAACTTTCAAGAGAACCCTTCTAGGAACTCTGACAGGAGCCCTTTTGGGTTCGTTTTCGGGGTCCTTTGGGATCCTCCAAGTAACTCCCTAAACCCTAAACCCACAATCCCAAAACCCTAAGAACCAAGACACCGTTAAACGAACCTTTAAGGGCTCCTGTAAGGGATCCCTTAAAGGGGACCCTATCATAGAACCCCTAAGGGTACCCTTAAGGGTACCTCCAAGGGATCCTCGAAAGAAGCCGAGCCCCTGTCGCCCTCACTCCGACACGATTGAACCCAAAGAGGCTGGCCTGACAGTCCGGGGACATCCTGCAAGAGAAATGCTTAGGGTTTAGGGTTTTAGGGTTTAGGGTGTTAGGGTGCAGAGTTTTGGGATTTCAGGGCTTTAGGTATTTGGGGGGGGGGGGGGGNAGGTTGGGGGTTTAGGGTTTCAGGGAGCTTCGTTTCACATACATTTCGGCTTCATGAGGGCTTTGCGGAGAATAATGAAGGTCTATTTTACATAGGGTTTTTCGTAGAGGGGTTAGGGCTTTAAGATTGAGGGTTTAGGGTTAGTGGGTTAGGGTTGCTGCAGGGGTTTAGGGAATAGGGTGGTTTATAGAGTGCGTGTTAAGGGCAACAAATCTTAAGGATCTATATTGGGTTCCTGAACACGCAGAATGGGGGTCGCTTTGTTCTTGCTTTTTTGGTGAGAAGGGGGGAAAGCGTACTGTAGCTATCTACTGACTTTTACGGGATACTAGACCTCATGCCCCAAGCCCTTAAGCCCTAGCCGCTTGAACCCTAACCTAAGCCCAAGAACCTAAACCCCAAACCCTAAATGCCTAAGCCGCCAAAGCCCTAAACCCCTAAAACATGCCTAAAAACTCACCGAAACCGCTAAACTCCGTCTGCCTGGCGCTTGCTTTGGCGCGCATCATCGCCTCCTCGTGGCGCGTGCCGGCCTGGCGGCACGAAGCTCTGAGGCACCCAGTTCTGAGAGATTAGGCCTTATAGGACTTGTGTGGGTATATAGGGCCTAATATAGGGCTTATAGGCCATTATAGGGTTTATGGTGCTTATAGGGTTGAGGGTCTTGACCCTGAACCCCGTGCCCCGAACTCATCCACGACCTTTTTTCACAAACCCTGACACCTATGTTTTCCGAACCGCAAGTAAACGTGAAACCTCAGAGGCCTTAAACTTGCATCACGGAGAACTGTTGAGTCCTGAAACTCCTGAACAATTAAACCCCTAAACCCGAGGCACAGCCCAGCACTTTTCAAATTAGGTTTAGGATGGTTTAGGGTTGGTGGGTGTTACAAAAAGTCAGTTTAAGCTACCACAATAAGGAAACCATGCTACTACTATAAGAACCCACTATGGTAACTTAAATTTAGTTCCTTAACAACTCCCACTTGGGGGTTAGGCTAAGCAACGCACCTTACATCCTTGTCCGGTCCCAAGCCCGGGAAACCGCAGCTTTCGTCGCCTAAAGACGTAAAGCGCATGTAAGCCCTAGTCATGCCTGAAACCCTCTAAACCATCCGAAGCTCTAAACTTACGATGCCTTTCCTAAATAGGCCCTAAGCCCTTATAAACCCCAAAGCCGCCCAAAGCTGAACACTTTGGACCCCACATTGTTACAGGGTCCGTTATATGAGCTCCTCTAAGGGATCTACTCTCAACCCCTACACCCCTAAACCCTAAAACCCTCAAATCCCTAAAACCCCTGGAACCCTAAAACCGTACACCTCTTTTGGATCCTCTCGAGTGCCTGCCCGAGCACTGACTGAGTGTCTCGAAGCTTCTGGCGGAGGTCAGACAGAGGCTCCTTGCAACACAAGGGCCGTAGAGTTTGGGGTCTTAGGGTTGAGGGGTTTAGGGCAAAGTTTAGGGTTTAGGGTTTGGGGGTTTAGGGTTTAGGGGCTTAAGGTTTATAGGGGTTTGGGGTTTAGGGGTTTAGGGGTGTTTAGGGGTTTAGGGTTTAGGGTTTAGGGGTTTAGGGGTTTAGGGTTCACCTGGACCCCAAAAGGATGTAGAATAATAGCCTTCTGTAGGTTTTGAGCGATTACTTTACCTACTTTTGGGAGTTTAGGTAGTGGTTTAGGGTTTAGGGTTTTAGGGTTTTAGGGTTTAGGGGTTTAGGGTTTAGGGGTTTAGAGTTTAGGGATTTAGGGTTTAGGGTTTTAGGGTTTAGGGTTGCTTCATCAGGGTCCAAGGATCCAAAGGACCCAATAACTAGAATAGGGTTCCTTGAAAAGGGGTCTATAAGAGCTACTATAAGGGCTATGATAAGGATGTATTATAGGGGCTTTTTTCGAAGATAGGTTCCCCAAGGGAAAGGACCCAATAATTAGGTACTCGGTTTTAGGATAGTAACGGATAGTAGCTATGTAGGTTAGGACTTTGGAGAGTATGTGATTATTTGGTACTGCAACACATGGGCCTGCAAGAGTAGAACGGGGCTCCTGTGGGTGTAGGTTCGAGGATTTAGGCTTTAGGCTTTAGGGTTTCAGGGCCTTAAAGAGTACAACGGGGCTCCTGTAAGGGTTTAGGGTGTAGGGTTTAGGCTTTAGGGTTTCAGGGCCTCAGTGAGTAGAACGCGGTTCCTTTAAGAGTGTAATTAGGGTTTAGGGTTCAGGGCTTAGGGTTTTGGGTTCCTTATGAGTTTAGAACCGGGTTCCTGTAAGGGTTTAGGGTTTAGGGCTTCAGGGCCCTACTGAATAGAACAGGGTTCCTGTAAGGGCTTCTGTACAGGGTTCTATACGAGTTACTACAGGGGTGACTATAAGGGCTTAGCACGGGGGCATTTTCTAACTGCAGAGGGGCTCCTTTAAGGGTTCCTCTTAAAGGGGTCCATAAAGCTTCCGGTAAGGGATTTAAGGTTTAGTGGCCTGAGTAATTGCAACTGACAGTGGCCCTCAGAAGAAAAAGGTATTCTAACAACTCCAAACCGAAAACAGCACTCAACCCGAACCAAACAGAGGCCTTAAATTGAAGTGCCTAGACTCTAAGTCGTGGAATGTTTCGTCAGGGGGTTTCCCGAAACCTCGAACCCTAAAGCCCTAGAGCCCTACAGGCCTCAAGGTCCGAATCCACCTGGGGCCCTCGACCTGTGTAAACCTCTGAGCCCAAAAACCCTCACCCCAAAGCCTAAGGTCTTTGAACCAAGAATGTAGGAACCTGATTAAGAAACCTTGGGCCTTTATTAGGGCTCCTTATATGCATCCTACTATTTTGCTGTTATAGGCCCAGGGTTTCTTAATCAGGTTCCTAACCCTACGCTCATAAAGGCTTTTAGGGTTTCCCTAGAAACCCCAACTTAGTTACCTCTTAACCCTGGGCATCAAAATAGCCCAAAAGCCTTATATAGTATGGTCTTTGGGCCCAAAAGCCTTAATATATGAGTCCTTAGATTCCTACTTGGAGGATCATGGGACTTAGTAAGTAGGGTTATAAGTACCTTAAGTGGGGTTATAAGTAATTATAACTGTACTTACCTTACTTATAACCCCAATTACTAAGTCCCATGATCCTTTAAGTAGGGTAATGAGCAAATATTAGAGCCCTGTAAAGGGGTACTTGGGGGGTCCTGGCCGGGCTCAGGGTTTGGAGCTCAGGGTTTAGGGTTTAGAGTTTAGGGCTTAGGGTTTAGAGGGGGTTTAGGGTTTATAGGGTTTATAGGGTTTAGAGTTTATAGGGTTTAGAGAGTTTAGGGCTTAGGGCTTACAGTTTATGGTTTCCCGAAGAAATCTCATGCTTCTGTCAGTGAGTCCTCGGGCGCGACGACCAGCTTCCGCTGGTCCCGCATGCTCTGCCTAGCATGAAAACACAGATTAGAGAGCG
The DNA here is from genome assembly GCA_003297005.1 of Symbiodinium sp. clade A Y106. NCBI lineage: Eukaryota > Dinophyceae > Suessiales > Symbiodiniaceae > Symbiodinium > Symbiodinium sp. clade A. Next base: position 128,130 of record BGNK01002150.1, on the reverse strand, counting down.
TTTAGAACTTATAGGATTTAGGACTTACAGTTTGGGAAAACTTAGTTTGGGGAGCGTTAAATAGAATTTAATGTTTTGGATTTAGGGTTTAGGGACAGTTTAAGGAGGTAGAATTAGGGCTGTGGGGTTGGGGATTTAAGGTTTAGGGACAGCTTAGGGAGTCTTTAGTCGAATTGGGGGGTTTAGGACTTAGTTTGGGGGATTTGGGTAACATATTTAAGGATTTGAATTATACTTACGGGTTTATGGCTTTAAATTATACTTACGGGTTTATGGCTTTAGTTTTTTTGGGGTCTCAACTGTTGCAAACAGGCCTTAATCATAGCGAGGTTTTGGGGTATGTGGAAGTATGGCCCTAGCAAGCAAATTCGAGGAACGGTATTGGCAAATATTTACCTCAAACCCTGAACCCTATAAATCCAAACTGCGGGCTTAGGATTAATTGTTGGGGTTGCTCTGATTGCGATACGATTAGTCTTGTAGGTCGATGATGCGGTCGGTGAGTGTTCGGCGCTATATAAAGGACGAACGACAGTCCCCGACACATGGCGGTTATACGGCGAATGCAAAGTATCTTACCACGCGATATCACGAGCTTCAAGCAGCGCCCCTCACCCTAAACCCTGAACCCCAACCCTAAACCCCTAAACCCCAAACCCCCTAAACTCCTGAACCCTACACCCGCAACCCCCAGGAAGACCAAACCTTAAATGAGCTTCCGGCAAAAGTTGCTCACAGGTCCGAGATGATGGCCCAGCCTAACATTCAGCGCAGGGGTTCTGTGTTGGGGCTTATGGCTTTTCCCCAAGGGTCCAAGTACCTAATAATCATATACTCTCCAAAATCCTAATCTACATAACTACTATCCTAAAACCCAGTACCTAATTATAGGCCCTATACCCTTATAGTACCCTTATAGATCCCTTTAAAGGAACCCTTAATCCTAAAACCGAGTACCTAATTATTGGGTCCTTTGGACCCTTGGGGTTTGGGTTCCGGGGGGAAAAACGCGTAGTCTAGAGCCCAGGGCCTGGGGCTTAGGTTTCAGGTCTCGAGCTTCAGGGGGTTTAGGGGTTTAGGGTTTAGGGGTTTAGGGGTTTAGGGTTTAGGGTTTAGGGTTTAGGCTATAGTCTCAATTGTTCCTTTTTTGACTTGACCAGTTCTACATACAGGATCCTATGACGCAACCCAAGAAAAGGAACCGCAATGGCAATGGAGACCATGGGCACAGTCCTAAACCCTAAACCCCAAACCCCTAGACTCCTAAACCCGAAACTCCTAAACCCTAAACCCCTAAACCCCTACACCCCTTAAACCGGTCTACACCTACAGTCTCTAGATTCGGGCTCAAAGCCGCAAGCAGTGCGGATCTTGAGGGGCTTCTGCCTGTTCAATACACTCCAAAACTCCATCTAGCAGGGTTTAGGAGTTTCCCTAAGGGTCTAAGTACCTAATTATCATATACTCTCCAAAACAGTAACCTACATAACCAATATCCTAAACCCAAGTACCCGATTATTGGCTCCTTTGGACCCTTGGGGTTTAGCCAGCATCCAAGCCTTAAGCCCTGCAAGCCCTCGCCTTGAAACCCCCAAACCTGCCTCTGAAACCACAAACTCCCAAACCCTAAACATGTACTACCTATAGTCTCCATTGTAGTTCCTTTTGTTGGTTTAACCAAATATATAATTAGGATCCTATAAGGTAACCCCAAAAAGGAACTACAATGGAGACTCTAGGTAGGGGTCCGTTTGAAAGTCCCAACATATTTATAACTAGGGTTCGATACGAAACAGTACGGGAAATACAAAACAGACTTGAAAGTTTCCGATTCCAGACTTGTAGGGGCCTTAATAATTAGCGTAGGGTTTAGGGGTGCGCTATACTATAACAATAATAAGGAACCCCCAAAACCCTATTCTAATTTCTTAATAACTATCAGGGCCCTCACATTACCCAAAAGATCCGACAAGCATTAAATGCGACCTACAGCAGCAACCCGTAAAGTACGAGTCCTTAGACTCAGGCCCTACACCCAACAACCCACCTTGTTAAGGAATTACATATAGAAAACATGGTAAGAAGATCTAAACATGTATGTTTTTTCGGCCACAGGTACTTGGAGGATCATGGGACTTAGTAAGTAGGGTTATAAGTACCTCAATTGGGGTTATAAGTAATTATAACTGTAGTTACCTTACCTGTAACCCTACTTACTAAGTCCCATGATCCTCCAAGTAAGGAGAGGTTGAGGACCTAAACCCTAAACCCTAAACCCTTATCCGCGCACGCTTCTTCCTCTGGCTCACCTTCTGCCGCTCCGGCGTGCCTTGCTAGCCCGCTGTTGGGTGAAAACCCGGCTCTTCGGCTCCTTGCATTACCGGAGCATTCACGGTCTTACGGCTGATGGACAAAATCCTGCATGACCCTAAGGACCCTAAACTATGGGAATTATGGTATATTCCTTATAATGGGTAATGCAGGATTTTGTCCATCAACCGTATGATCCTTTGCGGGGGTTGCGATGGAGCCATCAGCAATGATGGGAACTCCACCCCGAAGCTTGCAGTAAAGTTCCTTGCCACCGGGGGTGACAAAGTAAGGCACCTTTCCTCAGTACCAGTGGAAGTCGAAACCTTCATCCATACACCGACGCCCTACTGAGCACACCGAGGGAGTCGACTCCAGAACATAACGATCATTGATTTCTGGCACCTCCAACTTAACTTTAGGTTTAGGGGTTTAGGGTTTAGGGGCTAAGGCTACGGCCACGGCTATTGCGTCGACGGATGCGGGTTGAAGGGCCAAAGGCTTCAGGGCATGTATGGCACGGGCCATGTGGTGCTCTGGGGTTTAGGGGTTTAAGTCAGGGCTTGAGATGGCTTCGAATGTGTTACAGACTTTATAAAGCATGACCAATTTTTTAAATGGGATGCAGGAGTTTAGATCCGTGATCAGCCGTAACTAGGGCCTGCGAAATGCGAGGAACCCCATTCGCTAGCGTTAACCATTCCTTCACAAAAAAAACATGCCCAGGTGGTGGTATACCAATTATTCAGGCTTCTACAGTAATTACACTATTACACAACGCTAAACCGTAAACCCCCTGAGCCCGAAACCACAACCCTGCGCTCCAAGCCGACAAGCACAGGAGAACTTAGGGCGCGACATTGGACTGGTCGCAAACCTCAGCGGATGTATTGCTTGCGGTGTCGGCTTTAGTTTAGGGTTTAGGGTTTCGGATTTGACGTTTAGGGCTTGCAGGGTTTAGGGTTTCGGATATGGGTTCCTAGGGTTTCGGATTGGGGCACCAACTGGATAGAAACACCTCGACGTAGGTGATGCTCACTTACCCGTCTGAGATCTTATAGAACTAGGGGGGCAGGGGGGAGGGGGGTTCGGGTAGGGGGCCGTAATATCTATAATAAGGACATAATAACATAATAAGGCCTTGTAAAGGAAGTATAGTCCCGTACCCTACCCCCTACCCCCTAAAGGGTCCTTGTGATACACACGCACATAAGCAAAAATAAGGATAGGGATATCCCATATAAACCCACTCATAATGCAGCCAAATACGGTAGGGATATCCTTATAAAATGCTTATGTTTATGTGGTCGATCCCGCAACATCTGCATGGTCGCCCACGCTGCCGGGGTTTTCTGTGGACGACCCGGACGACGGCGCAGATCCATGGACGCAGGATCTTTTAGCGTGGAAGGGCCCTGAGGAGTAGATTTGGGTCACTCTCCGCCGCCTCCACGGCTGTGCTATCGGAACAAGCTCCGTCCCCAGCGTGCAACACGCAAGAGCAGCGACAGTTGCCGCGCATGCCTGGCTCTCCATTCAGGAGGACGGTGACTGCGGCAATCTCCGTCCGCAGGGCGGCTTTGGACAAACTGAGACGGCCCCCAACACCGGGCTGGTCAAAGCATCTTCCACATCCGAAAAAGTGTCTGCTTGTAGCAGCTCGATGAACTGCTCGTGGGTCTGTGCATCCATAATCACCTCCGGATCGTACATTGGCATGGTGTACACAGCCTTGACATCGTCCCACTGCAGGAGCCCAAAGGAAGTCTTGCGCATGGCTGTGTCGGCATACTCCAAAAAGTACTGGACCGAAGGAACCTTTCCTGAGTGCTGCGATATCGTTACTTCGGAATTCCTGCTTCTCCCTCCAAGACACAACAAAGGACGACAAGGTAGAGTAGGAGTCTTCTAAGAAGAAAGTCAAGAAGTCTTGGATGGCAGGAACCCGAGATACGTGTGCCGGGAGGCTGTGTCAGGGTTTTGATTCCTAGGGCTGTGGTTTAGGGTTTGGGGTCTAGAGGATACACTAGGTTTGGTGACAAAGGGCTTCTCGACTGTGCTCATGTGGGCGTTTTGTGGTGCGAGGACCACGAGACGGAACCACCACGTGCACCCTAATTCCCCAAGCCCTGAGAAACGCACCTCAAACCTAAACCCTGAGCCAGGAAACCCTTAAACAGTAAACACCAAACCCGATACCCAAACCCAAACCCCTAAAACCTCGAACTCAAACTAAGAGTCGCGGCGAAACTTCAATCTTTGGCATCAAATCCGAGACCCTAAACAAAACTCTTGACACAAAACTCTAAACTAAACCTTGACAGACATATCACTAAACCCGAAACCCTAAACCCTAAACCCCCCTAAGGGTCCTTATGATACACAAACGGTGTTCGGGCCCACACCTCGCGGAAGGAGTTCAGCAGTAGCGAGAAGTGGCCGCGCAGCTCCTACAAGGCTCATGTACCCAGAGGGTCCACATACCCTAGCATACTCTAAACCCTCCTTAAGGGGTCCCTTAAAGGGCTCTATAAGAGATCTATAAGGGTTTAGGGTTTAAAGTCCCCGAGGGTGCATACGCACTACCATTGTGGTATTAGGTCCCCCCAAAAACCATAGTGGGGATGGTCGTTTGGTATCTAAGTCCATAGTAGTAGTGTATACCCTAAGGGTCCAGGTATCTCTTTAGGAGGGTCCGGAATGTCCTAGGGAGAGTCCTTGGGTCCCTTTGGGGTCTCAGAAACCCTGAATTTTGAGGTTCCCCAATTTGTTAAGACCCTTGGGGTTATCACTCATTGGGACCATCAAGTACGGCTACGTCGCAACGCCCCTACGCTCTTCCTTCTACAGGGCCTATAGTTACCCAGAACCCCTAAACCCTAAACCCCTAAACCCCTAAACCCTAAACCCTAAACCCTAAACCCCTAAACCCTAAACCCCTAAACCCTAAACCCTAAACCCTAAACCTCTTTACCATATATATATATATATATATATATTTAAACCCTATTAGATTCGTCGGCGAAGGCAACCCGACCTTCGGAAATTCGTCGGCCAAGGCAAAACTTGCCTTCGCCGACGAATTTTTCAAGGACGGGGGTCGGCACATTCGTCGGCAAAGGCAAATTTTGCCTTCGCCGACGAATGTTTCAAGGTCGGGG
>BGNK01002150.1:110355-122629 GCA_003297005.1 Symbiodinium sp. clade A Y106 | reverse complement strand
CGACGAATGGTTCAAGGTCGGGGGTCGGCACATTCGTCACCTTAGGGCTTAGGGTTTAGGGCTTAGGGCTTAGGGTTTAGGGCTTAAGGCTTAGGGTTTAGGGCTTAGGGCTTAGGGTTTAGGGCTTCGGGTTTTGGGTTTGGGCTTAGGGGCTTAGGGCTTAGGGCTTAGGGTTTAGGGCTTAGGGCTTAGGGTTTAGGGCTTAGGGCTTAGGGTTTAGGGCTTAGAGCTCAGGGTAGGGCGTAGGGCTTAGGGTTAGGGCTTAGGGTTTAGGGCTTAGGGCTTAGGGTTTAGGGCTTAGGGCTTAGGGTTTAGGGCTTAGGGTTAGGGCTTAGAGCTTAGGGTTTAGGGCTTAGGCTTAGGGTTTAGGGCTTAGGGCTTAGGGCTTAGGGTTTAAGGCTTAGGGCTTAGGTATAGTGGAAATGTCAAACTGAACTGTATGTAGTGGATAAACTTTTTATATCTCATGTTATGGGATTCTTTGGGTGGGTGGGTGTTATATCCAAGTCTTAAACACTCCTGTGCACACTACTGCTCGAACCGGAGCTGCTGAACCCTAAACCCTAAACCCTAAACCCTTAGGGTCTGGAGCCTCTGGGCTAGGGTACTTGGGCTTAGGAGTTTTAGGGCTGAGGTCTCAGGGTTGACGAGGACTTCAGCTTTAGGGTTTTAGGGTTTTAGAGTGTTCGCCGTAGTTAAAGTGGGGCTCAACATCACTGAGGGTTTAGGGTTTAGGGTTAGGGCCTAACGGTTAGGGTTTAGGGTTTAGGGTTTAGGGGTTTAGGGTTTAGGGTTTGGGGTTTAGGGTTTAGGGGCTCTGTCCAGTTGGTAGAGTAAGCTGCACAACGCCAAGCCCACTGCCTTCTCTTCTGCTTAGAAGATGAGAAGCTGACCGGTGGATCCTCGTGCTTGACCCACACCAGTGGTGCCGGAGCTGCCGACGTCGCTGTCGAGCTGGATCCTTGATGTATCATGGACTGCATCAAGGTCGTCAGTTGACTGTTCTGGGCAGTCACCTGCTAACCCTAAACCCTAAACCCTAATTTAAACCCTAAGCCCTAAAACCCTAAACCCTAAACCCCAAACCCTAATTTAAACCCTAAGCCCTAAACCATAAACCCCAACCCCTAAACCCCAAGTCCTAAACCCCAAACCCTTAGCCTTGAGCAGCTCCCCTTGGCTCTGTTGCACGACTTTTAAACTGTGTACCGGGCCTGGGGTTTCAGGAAAGCGGCTTAGGGTTTTAGGGTTTTTAGGGTTTTAGGGTTTAGGGTTCTAGGGTTCTTAGGGTTTTTAGGGTTTTTAGGGTTTTAGGGTTTAGGGTTCTAGGGTTTTTAGGGCCTGAGATTTCGTTGCCACACCACCAGGCGATGACATCGATGATGTGATCAGGGTAATTTGCCCGAAGCTCCTTCACGTGCTCGCCCACTTGCCACTGCAGCCACGCAAGCGTTTTCCCCCAGCACATAGTGTAGCGCACCTCCGACCATCCCAAAGTAAAAAGGCTGTCCACCTCACTTCTTGATCCAAGTCGGACTTGGTGAAGGCTCCTCGGCTGTTGGTTTTGCAGAGCGCCGTGGAGGAATCCGACACCATAACAAGTGCTCTCTCCCTAGTCCTTCGTCCAACAAATCTGCCAACTGCATGAGTGCCGTGGTCTTGGCATCAGCATGTTGAAGGGCCACAGATGCCGCGCATTGCGTTGACACCCCGTTGTAGGCCTCGGCCAACATCTCCGCCTCGTGATCCGCTCCAAGCGACAAGCAGTCGCAGTTGAGAGCTGCACTCTGGAGAAGATTCTTCATTGCTATGCATGAGCCAGGATGATCCGCCAACGCGGTTTTAGGGTTTCAGGGTTCTAGGGTTTTTAGAGTTTTAGGGCTTTAGGGTTTAGGGTTTAGGGTTGGGGCTGAAGGTTTATTTAGGGTTTCCAGGTTGCCGATGAGGTACAGCCAATATCATCACACTGACAGCTACCACAGCCGCCGTAAACCCCAAACCCTAAACCTCAAATTTTCAAGGACCGGGAGAGAGTGACGAATGCTGCAAGCCCGAAAAGACACATCAGTAACTACAGCTTATTCTGCGGGTGTATGGACCACTATCACCAGGATTCCCTCAAAGACTTATACACAATACACTCGTTACTTGCGAAATTATTTCCTTGATGTGCTCTGTCTAACCTGCATGTGAGAAAAAACAAGTTGGGAGTCATGGAAGTTGCACTTACACGCGAACACAAAACAGACTTCGACCCATGCACTCACAAGCACCTCCCCTTGCGATTTATTATGTCGGGGGTCGTTTCTGCGAGTATATATGCCTAAAGAGGCATCCTATCTGCAATTACCGAAGACCTGGTGCAAACTCGAATGCTACATCTGCGACTTTGAACCCCTCCCAACGCCTCCAGTGCAATGGCAAAGTCCGACCTGGGGTATGCAGGGTGTTTGTGTATGGAGATACATAGGGATCGAGGGTTTGGTGCTTAAGGCCTACATAGCCGAGCCTTGTCATGGCGGCCCCTGTCAAAATTCTCTTGAAGGAACCATGTCCCTGTGGGTTTAAATGGAATGCTGACAGTAGCTGATATGCCGATACAAGAGGAGTTGTATCAGGTACTCTCTGGTACAAAGCATGAATGACGAAACGTAGTGAGTAAGGCCCAGCAGAACACTATTTTATATAGATACTCTCAGGGCCTGTTCTGAAGATGGGTTGAAACTGCAGTTGCTGTCCTAAACCCTAAACCCCTTTAAAAACCTACCCCCACCCCGCCCCCCCACACACGCACTGACACTGCTATGGTTCTGGATGTTGATCTATCGAATCTATCGTAAACCCCCCGACACCCTAAACTCGAANTAATGCGCGACAGAGACCATTTTTATATAAGAACACTGATGTGCTTTTTTGAAAAAGGTGTTGGACCCCGAGGTTTTGCCCAAAACCCAAAACCCCTTAAAAACCCCCCCCCCCCCCCCCCCCCCCCCCCCCCCATACGAAAACGCCCAAACCTTACATAGTCACACGAACTGGCCTCCAGCCCAATCCCCGAGACCCTAAACCCTAAATGCCGTAGTTAGGGTTCAGGGTACAGGGTTTCCTAAATTTCCCACCTAAATGCCTTTATTGGGTCTGAGTTTAGGGATTCCTACATGCAAGTCTCGCAGTTGGCGTCATGCACCTCCGAAGCCACAGACCCTAAGACTCCAAGTATGCAAAATACCTACGCTACTTTGGGGTCTAAATGCTATAGGTACTTTGGGGGGCTAGAATCTCTAAATACAACCAAACTGTTAGGGATGGCAGCCATTCAAGAATACATCAACTCGCAAGTGTCACAGCTTGGCTTCTAGAGTTTAAGTTAGGGGCCAATATTACTCTGCGCCCCCCCTCCAAACAAAGAAAACCGAAACAAGGGTAACCATTGAATTATGCTAGTATGTATGCCCAAAACATCCCCCAAAAGTCTTTCCAAGAAAAGTAAACTGCTACATACCTAGCCCATAGGTTAAAGTCACTACCATAGGCTCTCCAGGGCCGCTTGAAGGCAGGAGGAAATGAGTGCACCAAACATTGCAAAATTAACGCTCCGTAGTTTCAGAAAAGCTAGCTACTGAAGTTCTTGCAGTTAACTTAAGCTTGTCATTTTTCTTGGTGTTCGGTAGGTCTCAGAACAGTAGGATGCAATTGAATCTACGGTGGTGGCATCTGTATTGAATTTTGTCTGATGGCCACAACCCTTAAACCCTAAACTTCTAAACCCTTTACAGATAAGACCAGTACAAAAAGCTGTTTGCGTTGAGCTCTGGACTTCGTCATCTGGTCGCCCTGCCTCCTTGGCACGCAAACAAACCTCCAAACCCCTCAACCCCCAATAACCCGCCTTTTTAGGGTTCCGTATCATGACTTCCTCATAATATATGTCCTGAAAAAGCTAGATCTTTCAGGGTCCAGGGGGTGCCTTGAGCACGATCATAGTCCGCCATTATCTCAAGCATGATGTCACCACCATTTGCATCACCGGCATCTGCTTCGACTGCTCAGTCCATCAACGCCTTGCATCAACACGTCGTGTGCCTTAAAGAGCTTTGGGGTCGGCCGACCTCGGTCCAGCCCAAACCCCAACCAGGCACAGGTTTCACAGATGTTATATTCTAGTCGCTTACATACAGGTAGCTAGAAAAGATGGAAATGAATTCCCTGACCCTAAGCCCAGTACCGTCTACAGGAATTACTTACAGCATTGTCCGAAAAGTACACTCCAACATCTTCCGTCCTGTCGTCCCAAACCCGAGCTCAAGCCCATTTAAGAAACTGGAGCCCTAGGCTATTCTATCCAGACTGTTGCCGCTCAGCTGGGCTCGTGGCTTCAATGCGGACGAGACTTCGACCTGCTGCTGTGGCATCAGGTTGTGGGAAATTTAGGGGTTTAGGGTTGTCCGACGGGGGTGTTCTTGCAGGGGTTTTTAGTTCTATAAGTTCCTTAAGGTTTATACTCATAAGGTTTAGGGGTCTAGGATTAGGGCTGCTGCAAGTGTTTATGTATAGGGTCTTGTGGCTTTTAACCCATTAGACTTGAAGGGTTTTTAAGGCTTTAAGGCATTTTGGGGTTAAGGGTTGAGACATTCTCGGGGCCTGGATATACTGAATCGGGGTATCTGCGTCTAGAGCCGGGAAAATAGAGTTTATGGGGCTGCGGGGTGACTACTCCTAAAACTACAATGGTGCAGAAACCGCGGGCAAAACGGTGGACAGAATGCCACCCCAAGGGACCGAATGACTCACATCAAAGCTGTGACCCTCCCTCTGGTTTCCATTCCCAGAGGGTCCATATACACTACCTATGGAGTTAGGCACCAAAAAACCATCCCTATTTTGGTTTTGGGGACCTCATTCCATAATGGTAGTGTATGTGGGACCCTCTGGGATTGTAGTTCCTTTTTGTTGGCCACCAATTTTGGTGTCATTAGGATCCTATAATATCTGATAATTATAATAATGTATCCCCACGAAGGAACTACACTGGAGACAATAGTCGGAGGTATAGGTCTACCTTAAACGATACTGTACCAGCAGCTGGATGCTCAAGCCTCAGAAGGTGCGCACTGGACACCCATCCGCCAAGAGCTGCTTAAGCCATGCTTCAGCATTCCGTCAAGTCACACAAACGCACCAGCACCCCCTGGAGGTTTAGCTGCCCAATCATTAGGGCCCAATCTCTTGTGGCTCCTGCAACAACTTGGCGTGGGCACTTTCGTTACGGCTTGTGCGAGATCAGCGGCCGCGTCATCAGCGAAGTTGTGACTTTGTCTGAGATGTCCCAAATGCTCCCCCCATAGCTGCGCGCAAACTCTTTTGAGAATTTGCTTTGGGCAGCTGCTATTCGAGAGGACTTCGGTGCGTTCTTTGGGTCGCCTCATACATCATCAAAGATACTCCCAGCTGCAACATGACGGGACGATCCCATCGCCTTAGATGGGAACCAGGAAGAGTATAGGAGTGCGCGTGCACGTCATCGGCACACAGCCTCTCACCACCCTCTGAACGACATTGCGCGGGGCGGTGTCCAGTCTACTACCCGGTGGAGTAATCGAGGCAGAAGTACTGCTCATCAGAGTAAACGGTTTTGGCAGTGCAATTGGCTTCGCAAGTGTTTGCAGCTGAAGCAACGACTACTGAGAGTGGTGCAGATTGCTTTCCAATCTCCGTCTGTCGAACGACGGACACTGCGAACTTCTAGATCCTTTTTCCGGATTTGTCATGTTCCTGCTCATGTTCTCGGTCCTTGGCCACTGTTGCCGATGCTTCTCACTCTCTTCAGCAGAAGCTTCCCCATCTATTTTGGAACTTGGTCATGTCTCATTGCGCCGTGCAAGGATGTAGGGTTTAGGGTTTCATCCTGCCAGCTTTCTTGGAATGACGGTTTGGCCCCGAACGCGAAGCCCACCCTCCCCACCCTCCACCCCGGCTCTTAATTAAAGTACCAACGCCTGAACCCTAGAGTCAAAGCCCCAGTTGCCAGATCCACTCTAGCCGGAAATGTCACGCTTGGGGGTTTGAGCGTCTTGGACCCCAAGCCCAGGAATTGGTGTTCCTGGGGCATAACTAAAGGGTTGTTAAAGTTTTACTCCCAATAACCGCAGAACATCTCAGAACCCTAAACCCAAACCCAACTGCTGAGCCATGGCCCCAAACAAGTTATAACCTATTCAGCCTGTTCAATATCATAGGATAAATGAAATCCTGAAAGGCTCTTAGTTACTTGCTCTGTAAGCGACCCAATAACATACGTTCTTGCATCCTAAAAACTACACCCTGACTACAAAACTCACAATTTGGTGGGGCCTTGCTCCGCACGGCCTGACCAAGGCAACACAAATGCTAAAGGCTATGGCGCAGGTCTAATCGGTCACGGTGTCTACATGCAGGGCTTCGTGCCATAAGTAGGGGATCTTAGGCTTGATGCTTGGTATAGAGCTTAGGATTCAAGTGGGAGTTTCCGGAAATAGGGGACCCTAACATACGACCCTAAATAGTAGGATCCTTATTATAAGGGCCCCAGAATAAGGTACCCCTAATTTTCGGAAACTCCCAAGTCTTTATGGTTTACAATCTAGGGTTTGGAGTCTTGCGGTCGAAAGTCTATTGGCCTCAACCTGCTATCCATATCCGATGCAACGTCCGTAATCACACATGGAAACCTGTATGCATACATACGTACATACATGCATGCATACATACATACATACATACCTATACCTACATGCGTACATACATACGTACATATATACGCACTTACATACATACGTACATACATACATATATACTTAGTTACTTACATACACACACATACATACATACATAATACTTTCGTATGCACGTTCTCGAGGTTCGTGAGGCGGGAGAGCCAAGGTGAGCGACACTTGAGAGTTCTGCTCCTTGGTTTTTGGGGGGTTTAGGAGTTTAGGAGTTTAGGGATTTAGGAGTTTAGGGATTTAGGAGTTTAGGAGTTTAGGGGTTTAGGGGTTTAAGAACCAAGGCTTTTCAATAGGATTTAAAGGTTGAGGGCGGTTATGAGTCAGGACATACAGGCGCTTCGGTGTTAAATCGCTTCAGGCCGAGTGAAGCCGACTCTCCCCAGTGTCTTGCCCAGGTTTCTGTAAAGGTACACCCATGAGCGGAAATTCCCCATACACTGGAAACTATATTTAGTGTAGGGGCCTTAATAATTAGAAGAGGGTTTTAGGGCCCATTACACTATAGTTATAATAAGGAACCCCCCAGAATAGTGTTGGCAATTATTTCGGCCTCTATATTACACGCTGGGATTGAGAGAGCATGGCTCGATATGACAAGTTGGCACATGGCCCAGGCCTCTCCTGCAAAGAACAGCAAAAGCTGATTGCAACAGACTGAAGCGGCAGAGCGCTGTGTGTCAGGGAGTACTGCTTGTGCATATTCCAGACCCTGTTCTGGCAGTACACGAGCCTAAGAATGATCGTCAAAGACCTCGGATGCCGCCAACAATCTCCATCACCGTCAAACTCGCAAGCGCAACTATCTGACTGAATCGTCATCGTTGCCGAATGCCTCACAATCATATATTATTCAATCTCACAGTCAGCATCACAGTCATCATCGCGACTATCACCGTCAGCTCCTGTGGTTTCAGGACATCATGACGAGCATGGCGAACCGCCTCATGACCATGTGCCTAGCCATCACAACCATAGTCGTCGTCATTTCTGTTCGCATCATCGAAACTGTTCTGACACGAAAGAGAGCTGTAATTCATCTATGCCCTAAACCCTGACCCCAAAGCCAAACCCTCAACCCTAAACCCTAAACCCCAAACCCTACCCTCACCCCTAAACCGATATAGCCTCTACCCGATAGCGCCTGGATCTCTGAGATCATGGGAGCAAGATCCACTGCCTCTGCAAGACGCTTGGCGTGCCAGTCCCTTGCCCTTGCCCCTTTGCATATCCTGGGCTCTTGTTAGAGGTTTTTAAATTCAAGTTACCACAATAGCAAATAATATGGTTTCATTAGTGTGGTAACTTAAAAGTGAACCCCTTAACAAGAGCCCAGTTTCCTCTACCTCCTCCCTGGTACGAACATTTACGTCTTTATCAGTTCTGCTATATTCGTCTTAGCGGTGCCGTGCCTCACCCGTATCAAATGTGGCAGGATGAAGCCTCAGATAACAGACTGGAACCCAGTAAAACATAGCATCGCAAAGCATAAAACGTTGGGTAGTCGTACAAAATGTGTGCTGCAGTCGTATAAAAGCATTACTGCTCAGTTGTAATTGGCTGGCAGTAACTGTAGCCACCCACCCACGCCCACCCAAAATCCGTTGAAGAGCTTAGGATAAGGATTCCTACCTGCCACACCTTCAACCCTATACCCATGAGGAACCCTGAAGCCCTAAATGCTGAACCCTAAACCCTAAACCCTAACCCTGAGAAAATGAATTGTCCCTGTAAGGTCTTGCACTCGTCGGGTGCTAGCTTTGGTCTTGAAAGAGATTACGGGCTTAAAATCCCAGACAGTAGGGTTTAGGGTTTAGGGGTTTAGAGTTTAGGGTTTAAGGGTTTAGGGGTTTAGGGTTTAGGGTTTAGGGTTTAGGGGTTTAGGGGTTTAGGGTTTAGGGTTTAGGGTTTAAGGGTTTAGGGGTTTAGGGTTTAGGGGTTTAGGGGTTTAGGGTTTAGGGTTCAGGGTTTAGGATACAATTTTGAACTCCCTGCAAATTTAGGGCTAAATATCATGAGCTCTGCTCGCCCTCAGCCCGACTTAAGAGTTCGGACAGGCTTTCGGAGCTGCACAAGACAACCTACTTGTCGGGTATCATGGGGAACTAAAGGATAACCTTTTTGGTTATATAGGGATTATATAGGGACTATAATACTACCCAAAAAAGGTTAAAGGTTACCTACTCTACTACTAGGACAAGGGTCCGAGCCTCTAGCACAGTGCTGGTCATGGAGGCAACTGCCTGTCTGGATCCAATATCCCCAAGGAAGAAATAGACGGACCTTATTATTATGAAGTAGAACCAAGCTCCTTTACGGATTCCTATATATAAGTGGTCGACTATATAAGAGTGACAATAAGTTTTAATGTAGGGGCCTTGCTAATTGGACTAGGGTTTCGTGCATGGGACGATCCGAGCTAGATGTGCTTCTTTTCTACCTGTAGCCTAGAAAAACCTATAGAGTGGGTTCCTTTAGGCCACAGGTGCGAATAGGGTCGGTGGGTTGTGATGTTCCAGCTTTGTTGCTTCTGTCGAGTAACGGAGATCTGGGGCTTAGGGTTTAGGGCTTAGGGTTAGGGTTTGGGCAGATTTAGGTTCCGGTGCCGTACTGCCTAAACTTGTTGATCGTAGTGCGGCACGACATCAGAGTTGGGGCACTGGGGTTGTAAAGCTGCTCTGGGACGTTCTTTTGCAGGTGGGCATGGGGTTGTGGGTTAGGGTCAGAAATCGCAGGTCTTCGGCTTTTGCAATTTTGAGAGGTTGAAACGGCTTCTTGAGGATATCGCACGCCAAAGCCCTATGAAGCTCTACAGTATTCCCTTTGCCTTCATTTGCCTGCATTGGCATTCCACGTGAAATTCAGCTTCTCCCACAAAGTTTGTTCCAAAGACTGGCCATTCGGCGTGCATGAAAGACGAAGCTGCCAAGGTGTGCCGCCCGGCATTTTGAAACCACTGATGTGCATCGTGTTGGTATGAGACACTCCACGCACTCCCGCATCAGTTATTGAACCTGTAGGTATCTTTCTGCGGGGCCCCACTCCAACTGCACATCCCTACGATGCCGGAAGGCCCACTCGGAGCAAATCCCGAACACCCCAAAACCCTACACCCCAAGGCCGCAAACCGTGAAACCCGAAACCCTGAAGAAGAGGCCGGGACGGTGCGTACGCTGCGGATTTCCTCAACTGCCTCACGGAACGCCAGGGAAAGTTTGGTGTATCCTGCTTTAAATTTAGTACGTGACATCTTCGCAAAGACGTTACAAAGGGGTGCATGACAGCGAGAAGCAAATTCACAATGACAAAACAGCGAGGGAAGGCTTGCTTCAACCCTAAATGCTTCTCCAGAAACACCATTGAGGATGGTCTACTTCATGGCGCGAGTCTTGGGGATTTGATACAAGTCAACATAGCCCAGCACCCAGTAAGTTCGCAGTTGTGTCAAAATACATACCACTATGGGCTGTTAGACCTTGAGGGTACCTTAATCTACCCTTAATAGGGTCCTAATCGGGATCTTTAGGGTCTAATAGCCCATAGTGGTAAACCAGCAAAGTCGGAGTCTTCCGACCAAGCCAAGAATGAAACTGCAGCCCAAACCTTGTAAACCCTGATATATAAGGGACCCTAAACCCTAAACCCTAAACCGTGGCTAATATATTGGCCGCTGAAAATCGACACAGGATCTTGCGGTATGTTTCACTATAATATAGGTGGTTGTCAAACTTATGGTCCCTTTTTGGGGTCCCTATTATAATACGGCACCTATTATTTAAGGTAACCACAAAAAGGGACCATAATTTTGACAACTACCCTAAACCCTAAACTATAATTATTCGAAACTGGGAACCCGAAGGACGACTTTTGCTAGTAGTCAATGCCACTATACTAGCTAGAACAAAGCCTTAAGAACCCCTACAAGATCTCTGCAAGATTTGAAAGCCCTGGAAAACCATGAAACCTACAATATCCCTAAGACTCCAAACAGCCCAAAGTAAGTAGCAGTTATCGACTTTCGACCCCAAAGTAACCGTAAACCGTATACCCTAAAGCCCTAGTAAGTATTTGTTGTATAGGAGTCTTAGGGTATCCCACGAGGTCGGCTACGATCCTCGTGGAAAGCAGCCGGCAGCTCGGAAATCGTGGCCTGACGCGAAGAGGGGGTCAGGGTTAAGGGTTTTAGGGTTTAGGGATTAGGGGGGCATTAAGAAAAAAGAGCCTTTCAAAAGAAAACGCGGTGATTTGGGCTTATTTAGGGTTTAGGGATGAGGAGCTGGGGAGCCACCAGGAATAACAACTGTACTAGGTTTGTGGGTTTAGGGGCCTACAACAAAAGCACGAGTTGCGGAGCAAGGAATAACAACAGTAACAGGATTTAGGCTGCAAGGCCCGCAACAAAACCAATGAGCAGCTAAGGAGCCTCGAGGAACAACAAGTGTGGAAGGGTTTAGGGTTTAGGGGCCTGCAACCAAAAAATCAGTGAGGAGCTGGGAAGCCGCAGGGAATAGTCAACAGTGGAAGGAATAGCAATGACTGCGCTCCAAAAAAAATTATAAAGAGATATATCGTCGACAACTCAAGACGCGATATCCTTCCTCGTCCAACATATGCGAGGCGCCGACAACAGCGCAACCCCTGAACTACGAGCTCTACGAGCTCTACGAACCTTATAGGAGCCTTGAGAGCCCTAGGATGCCTACGCCGAGCCCAACGGGCGCTAGCATTATGAGACGAGCCCGAGGAGGTATCGGGCCTGACCTACGAGTTCTACGAGAGACCAGCCCAGCCCACCCCGGCCCAGACCACAGCTGCAGCCCAGCCCCCGGTGCACCGATTCCCGGAACCAAGTTGGAAGAACAAAACGTTTCGCTCAAAACTTTCGGTCAAAACGTTTCGGTCAAAACGTTTTTGGCACCCAAACCCTTAACAATTTCTATAAACCCCAATGAAATCCTAAACCGGCATGATCCTCCAAGCAGGCAGCTGCTGGCCTGTTGGCTCATCTGCCTCGGTTTTAAGCAAGGATCAGAGAAGTTCTCTGCAGTTCCTCGACTTTGACGGCTCCTGGTTGTTCGTTCAAGGCTCCTACAGGGTGTTATAGACTAGAGACAAGTCGCGCGTTTAGAGGTTCCCGGCTTGGAGGGGTTCTGGTTGGAGGGTGAAGGCTGGCAGGGTCTCGAGCTTCGAGTCGTCAGGGTGTAGGGTTTAGGGTTTAGGGTGGATCCAGAAGATAGAAGACGGCGGGAGCAGCCGACGCGTCCTGCCGGACGCAACCCGCGGAGCCAGAAATGAAATCCTCGACACGCAACAGACGCAATGATACCTACATCACAAGCCGCACCCAAAGAACTATCCTAAGTACTACTGCTTCAACTCCTCCTCTACCTCCTCCCCTTGCTGCTGCTGTTCCTCTTCGACTGCGACTGCGACGGCGACGACGACTACTAAAGAGGTCTCCTGATTATAACCCCCCCCCCAAACAACTCAGGCTACGCAATAATAATGGCGGG
>BGNK01002150.1:95914-110293 GCA_003297005.1 Symbiodinium sp. clade A Y106 | reverse complement strand
GTTTATTATTACGTGCAGGCCGAGTTTAGCTCTATTGAGGGGACCTTTTATTATTGAGTTCCGGGCCGAGTTTAGCTCTATTGAGGGGACCATTAATAATCACGAGCTCACTTTACTCCTTCTACTACTACTCCTCCTCCTGCTGCGACTACTACTACAACTATACTACTACTACTACTACTACTACTACTACTACTACTCCTGCTGCTGCTACTACTACTACTACTACCAGTCCTGCTACTAGTCCTGCTACTACTACTTCTTCTTCTTCTACGAGCTACTGTAAATGGAATGGATGGAGGTCTGGCCAGGAGCCCACGCTTCAACGCCTCTTTCAAGACGCTGAACTCTTTCCAGACCTGGCCCCAGAGAACCATTTTTTGAGGCTTCCTTTCGGGCTGAGGGTGTGTAGGGTCGAGGGCCTATAGGCTTCGGAAGGCCCTGACGGGGCTTTAGAGAAAGGGTCTGAGGGCGGAATGACATGCTTCAGTTAAAATTGAACCGAAGCCGGCAGCCCTGCAAGCATGTACCGTGAAAGCCCAAACCTTAAAACACATGAAATGTTGAAGCCTAACCCTTCTGACAACGCCCCATCTGCCCCAAATCCCAACCCTCAACTGCATGGCGCGAACGTGTCAGTTTGACCCTAAGCCCCTACAGCCTGAACGCTAAACCGTACATTGCAAGCCCGATCACTCTTTCTCACCTCCACAAAATACACAATAAATCCCACACGGAAGCCGTCTATCCCAGGAAACTTTACTCTCGAATCTCTGGTGTCCCAATCTGAACTCTAACTCTCAAGCCATGAAGTGAAGGTCGAAGACCATCAATAAACTTATAACTCAAAACCTCCTAAATCCCCGCTTTACACTCATTTAAACGCCAAAACGCTGGAAATCAAGGTGAATATCTACTTATATGTATGCAGATGTATCTGCATATGTAAACATAGTATACACAAAACGCTAATACTTCAGAAAACCGAAACCCTCAGCACCAGGCCCTGATAATTTATAACTCTGGACCCTACCTATAGTCTCCATTGTAGTTCCTTGTTGGGGTTACCTTATAGGATCCTAATTATATATTTGGTTAAACCAAAAAAAGGAACTACAATGGAGACTAAGGGTAGTTTCAAACGCCCCTCGCTTCCGTCCAAAACAACAAACCCTGAACGGCCCGAACCCGCAAACCCTAAGCCTAAACCCTCGACCCTCCTATTCTCCGCTAACCCCAAGGGTCCAAGTACCTAATAATCATATACTCTCCAAAATCCTAATCTACATAACTACTATCCTAAAACCGAGTACCTAATTATTGGGTCCTTTGGACCCTTGGGGTAAGGATTGGCCTGGTCGATTCCGATCTGGCCGTCCTGTTTAAGGGATTCTATGATTCTATAAGGGGTTTAGGGTTTAGGGTTTAGGGTTCTATGATTCTATAAGGGGTTCTATAAGAGGTGCGACGAGGGTCAGGTTCGCATTCAGCGTCTAGGGTTGAAGCTTTCGAACATAGGTTTAGGGTTGAGGCCTTCGAATTTAAGGTTTAGGATGTTCTGCGAGGATTCTGTAAGAGTTCCTGCAGGGTTCTATGACTCTATGACCGTTCTGCAAGACTGAGAAGATGCGACACCGGATGTACACATGAGCTTTTGAGGAATGTAAAATCAAGGGCGGGCCGGCCCGCAACGATTCCCCATACAACTAGTAACTAGTGACAGCAGCTCAATGAGGCAAGGACATACGTAAACGGCTTATGATCTTGTCCTTTTCAGGTCCTCCTCTACCCTAAACCATCTAAAACCCTCTAAAACCCTCAACTGAAACATCACCCTACACCATCGAAAACCCTCAACTGGAACAAAACCACCCCGAAGCCCTAAACCCTAAACCCGAAGCACCTCAAACCTGAGAGCCCTGCTGCCCTTCCTGCATCCTGAGAACTCCCTATAGTCTCCATTGTAGTTCCTTTTTTTGGTTTAACCAAATATATAATAAGGATCCTATAAGGTAACCCCAAAAAGGAACTACAATGGAGACTACAGGTCAAATCTAAAACCGAAAGCCTTACCACTATGGGCTATTAGACCCTCAAGATCCCGATTAGGACCCTATTAAGGGTAGATTAAGGTACCCTTAAGGTCTAACAGCCCATAGTGGTACCTAAGTCTTATTTGTAGTTCTCCCCTGATTGAGACCCCCTGTTGAATGAACCCATACCCACAGGCTCTATACATATTTATATATATATATAAACACATATACTACCAGTATGGAATCAAGCACCTACAGACCATAGTTTACCATGGTTATGAGACCTGTTTCCATATTCGTAACTTCGTAGATCTTAGTCGTATTTATGGAGCCTCTTGGGCATTTGCGGAGCCTCTTGAGCATCTATGGAGCCTCTTGGGTAGTACTTATGGAGCCTCTTGGGTACAGTAGACTCCCAAGCCCTAAAACCCGAAATCTCGCAGCGTAAACCCTGACTTCTCAAGGGCAACCGCAAGTCTCTCTAACCCCCTTCAGCACCCTAAGTCATACGATGCATGATGCTTCTTCCTGAGTTAAACACGGTCCAGGCTTAGGGTTTAAAGCTTAGGGTTTGGTTTAGGTCTTATCAGGCATTAAGGCTTGTAGGCTGATACAATTTAACGTTTACATTTAAAGTTTATGGTCCCGTGTGCAGTCTCTCAGCTTTCTGCCTTCATGCAACCCTTATAGAACCCCCCAAGAACGCCTTATAGAAGCCTGTAGAACGTAAACCCTCAACCCTACACCTTAACCCTCATGGAAACCCCTGTATAAGTAAGTGTAGAACCTTTCCCTCACACCCGCAACCTTATTGTAACCTTATTGTCATCCGTGTGTTATTATCGGACCCTTACCCAGACCCCCGGGAGGATCCAAAAAGCAGATCCCCTAATTTGCGACCCTAAAAACTGGAGGGTACTTTATAGGAACCCCCTTAAGGGATCTGTTTGTTGGATCCTCCCCGGGGTCTGGGTATAGATCGGGCCCCAAAAAGCACATAAGCAAACAATAGGATGGGGATATCCCATATAAATCCCCGTACAAAAGCGGCAATCAAGGTAAGGAAATCCTTGTCTGTCGTTTTGGGGGCAATCTAAGCTGGGTGTTAAGTAGACCCTAAACCCTAAACCCTTGTAGTACCCATATAGATCCCATTAAATGACGCTTATAGACCCCTTAAAGAAACCCTTAAAGGAGCGACGTCGGCCTTGATGGCGGAGAGAGCCTGGGAGACATCGCGGTTAGCAGACCTCAGCTCCATCTTCACCTCGGCTCAGGGCTTTTAGGGCCTTTAGGGCTTCGTTTCAGGGGATCTTCTAAGGGTTTATTTAAAGGGATCCTTCAAGGGCTTGGGGTTTAGGGTCCAGGATTTGGGGTTTAGGGTTTGGAGCTCTTGTTCCTAACAAGTGTTCCACCCGGTCGCTACGCGGGCGCCATGAGGGCTAATAAGGTTTCCATAAGGGTTTAATAACAAGCTAAGTTTAGGGGTGAGTTAGCTGCGAGAATTGCTCGGCAATGGTCAAAGGCGCAACCATAATGCGATCCCTCTGGCAAAACTCTCTGCTCGCGGTAAACCCACTAAGTGCCTTGAACCCTCGACCGAAGGACCTGGTTTAGGGGTGTTACATAACGGAGGTTTTCGTGTAATCGTGTAAGGAAATTTAAACTAGTCAGAACACGCAACCCGATCTGCCTTTTCGTTATTCGGGGATCCTTCTAGCTCTCAAGGGCTCATAGCACATCCCAGGCAATTTGTTTGACGTGGCATCTGGCGACAGTTACGAAAAGGCAAACTGTCAGCGAAAAACCGTTAGCTGCTGCAGCACCTGCACCTACCTACTCCTACTGTCAGCTGTGGCTGAGGACGCATGTTGTGTCTGCCCCCAACGAATTGACACAAGCACATTCCACGGTGAACTGCTCGAATCCGGATTTCGGGTTTAGGTTTAGGGCTTGAGGGTTTAGGGTTTAGGGTTTTCGGGAAAATAAAAGTCAGCACATTGTTCAGAAATCTCCGCAGAGGCCAATCCAAACCCCTACTTTAAACCCTAAACCCCGAACTCAACACGGAGCCTTGAAACCCAAGACCTCAAAACTCAAACACAAAAAACAACAACACAAGCACGGAGTGTAGGGCTTCTTCTGAGGTGAATTCCATTCAGGTTTAGGATTTTGGGTTTAGGGGTTTAGGCTTGTAGGGTTTGGGCTTAGGGCTTGTAAAGTGTAGGGTTTAGAGGAACCTCACAAGAAACCTTAGAGGAACCCTAAACCCTAGCCCAAACACGTAAAACCCTGAAGCCTAAATCCTAAGCCTGCAGAAGCTCATGCTTTTAAGGAATGTACAGGAATTATTGTTGAAACTAAAGAATAAGTTTTCCAGGGTTGAAGCCATTTCCGGGAGGCGGGCGCTGCTCACCTCGTCCTGCAAAGCAGTTTGCGCTTGCTGCGCCTCCCTGTTAGTCCTCAGTGCTGCTCTAAGGCTCGTCGGGGAGTTTTGGGGCTCCTAAGGAAGATTATTGGGTTTGTGTTTAGGGTTTAGGGTTTGCCGTTTGGGCGCTGCAGCTTGTACGGTTTATATCGGGTTTTGGGGTTTAGGGCCTGGGGGTCTTCTGGGGTGGGGGTTCGTATGGGATGCCTCTACAGGTTCTAGATTGGTTCCTTACGGGTTCCGTATGGGTTTCTTGTAAGCCTGTAAAGGTTCGAATTTCCTGGAAGGATGCTGTAAAGGGATTCCTTAAAGTGCTCTTCGCGGGTTTATATGGGCTTTAGGGTGTAGGCATACTACAAGGGTTCTCGTTGTAAGCGTGTTGTATGGGCTCCTCCAAGGACTCTCGGGGGTTTTAGAAGGGACTTATTAGAAGGGACTTACAGGATGTAGGCTTCCTACAGGAGTTATGAGTTAGGGATTTAGGGTTAGGGTTTTGGGTTGGTTCATTTGAGGTGCTATAAGATTCTGTAAGGGTTTTTGAGTTTCGTGGAGTTTTAAGATTGCAGAGGGCTCCTCCTGGGGGCTATCCGGGGTCTCCTTCAGGGGCTCCTATGGGGTCTCGGGTTTTAGGGTTCTTAAGGCTTATGATAAGCGGTGTGATTCAATACTAGCGGTTCATGGAGTTATTCGAAAGCGATTAAGCAGTTTCAGAAGGTTTCATAGTTAGTGTTTAGGCTTTGGGGGGTTTAGGCTTAGGAGCTTCAGCGTCAGAACTTCAGAAAAGGAATGCATTGAGGTTTCTACACCCATCATAACTGCGCATAATCGCATAGTTGCGAATCGCGTCGAAGGAATCGATGCACAACAAACCCCCGAGTACAATTCTCGTGGCATCGCTGAACGGGTCTGTCTCAAGCACTCGATAGTACACCGAGTCGCTGCCCGGCAAGCGTCAAGGGAATCAACGCATGATGCCCGCCCGGGTTCAACTATCATGCCGTCGCTGCAAGGGCCCTGCAAGGGTCTGTCTCAAGCGCTCGGTAGCACACCGAGCCGCTGCTAGCCAAGCCCCAAGCCCTCAATGCCCAAGCCCTAAACTGGAAAACCAGAACAACAACACAAGGCAAAACCTCTCTCCCTCTGCCGTGATGTGTACGGAAACTGTGGCCAACAATTCCATACCAAACGACCCGAAACGAAATCTAATCACGAACCGCGCCACACTAGGCACTTGTCTGAACAACAAGCCCTATTAAACCTTTGGCGAAGTACCTAACACCCCAAAAAAACGAAGACAGTCTAAACCCAAAGCACAGCACCGAACGCTACATACCTCACCCACACATGTCCTTAACCTCGCCATACATGGCTCCCCAACGTGCCAAACCCGCTTCGTAGAATTACATCTTCGGCCAGCACGTGCCGGCGAGAGTCCGAGCTTGCCGCACCTCTTCTGCCAAGCGCCGAACCTCCCCCACCCAAACCGCTCCCTCTGAAGCGGCAAACCTTACCCCCAAGCTGAAACTGGCCCAAGCCTTGAATATCTATCTATCTCTCTATCAACAACCATAATGGGTTTGAAGGATCGCATTGTAAACAGACACTACCATTCAAACATATGGGAGTTTCCGAAAATAGGGGACCCTAATATAGGACCCTAGATAGTAGGGACCTTATTATAAGGACCCCATGGTAACGTACCCCTAATTTTCGGAAACTCCCATATGCTATGGGGGCTTCAAGGGCTTCAACCTCGCAGTCAGTCGAGTCGGAACCCCGACATCCTTCACCGATCAAGAAGCAAAGAACTCATCTGGCAGAACTCCGGAAATGCATGCTATATGTCAGGGGTTTAGGGTTGTGGCCTCGGCCTCAACCCTGAACCCTAAACCGCTGACCTCTAGCAGCCGAGAGCTGAATTCCATCCCAAACCACCAAGGTCTCGGGATTAGAGTTCAGGGTGTGGGAAAACTTCATTATCAAGCCTCAAAGTTCGCTGTTCGAAATCTGTGGCAGAAACCCGATGACCCTAAACCTTGAAAGCACCCTTATGAAAGCCATATAGACCTCTACTATACAACTCGTGAACAATACCGCTAAGCCCCCCCACCAACCATTTCCCAAAAGAAACAAATCACCTCAGGCTTCTGCAGTAAGAACAGAATCTGAAGTATACTCCTTGATGAAATGCTTTCGGAGTGTCTGGCAAAATCTAAACACATGAAAACCTGTACAAAATTGGATAACTAACAGTCGTTAACGGTCACTATAAAGTGATACCAGACTGTAGTATAATTACTCCAAAACGCTATTCTCACTAGTACGTCCCTTTTTCGACTCTAAACCCCTGATCACCTCCTCTAGGACGGGTGCCAGATCATCAGAGGACACCTGCGCTGCAAGTTCTGTGTTAGTTTATGTTTGTGTTTTGAAGGTTCAACATGCCGATTTGTATGTTAGGGCTTAGGGTTTAAGGTCTCGATTTGTACGTTACACTGTCCTGTTGCTGGCAAGGTTTCGCATTTGAGGCTTACGTTTCAAGGCTTTCTGGGTTTCTTGGGGTTCGCTGCTTTCTGGCCCTAGCGTTTGGGGCCCAGAATCAGAAGATCAGGATCATTGAGAGGGTTTTTATAGGGTCAGGGATTAGATTATATTTTGTTTAAAGGGTTCAGGCTAATAATAATTTCATATATACGTATACAGCATATACATATACATATACATATATGTCACACAAAATATCATATGCACAAAGGTACATATGTAAAACACCAAACACCTGCTCATCTCATGCGGACTCTACGTTGCTCCACAAACTCAGGGAATATAACAACTATGATTCCTCTATATTTTACCAGGTTTTCAAGACTTTAGATAGCTTCCGAACGTGCTATGCCCCCCACACACACACACACACGCACACACACACACACACACACACGCAGAGACCACAGAAGACCAGTGTGCCAAAAACTTGTTGCCCTTTTTGTTGCCTTGTCTGTGCGGGTTGCTTGGCGGTTCCTTGGGTTGGCTTGTATATAGGGCTGCTGAAAATACAGGGGCCTGAGCATATTATGCTATCTTGAAAACCGACAGCGAATCATGCGTGCGCATGGGCAGTGATACTTACGAGCACCGTCGGAGAAATGCTTCGTTTGGCTGATGTGCAGCAGGTGTGTAGCAATCTGAACAGCAAAATCTTCGACCAGATGATGATGTCTAGGTTGACATAACAGCAAAATTCACAAGCCTGCAAACTTCGACATCAGCATCAGAACTCGCCAGCACAAACCGAAGCAACTTTGGTGCACCTGCCGCATCGTAGACACATACACCCGAAAGCGCTGCAGCGCCGAAGCCTAGACCTCAAGCCCATACCGAAGTGCTCTTACAACCCGGTGCCAAAGCGCCAAAATCTCTCATGCCTCATGTTCTGCTCTGATACGTGAGATTGCCGTAAGCATGCACTGCCGTCCGCACAATGATGGTTCTTTTCTTTCAAGCTGGAAGTTCGAGTGTACTGATGTTTATGAGAACGAGGCTTCTCGCAGGCCCAGGTTGTATACAGTACGGACCGTCCTGTCTACGATTCGAAATACGAGCTCCTGTTATTTCCTGCCACTCCCCAAACAATACATAATGTATAAATGTAATAGGAACCCTAGGGAGTATCATTGTAATGTTTTCATGCTTCTGTATTACTCTAGTGGGGATTGCCCTACTGTCAACCTTATTCATAGCCAACTTGCTAAGTCCCCTTATCCTGCACTGCAGGGAGGGTCTCGGGTATAATTTACAAACCCCAACCCCCCGAAACCAAAAGCCGGGTTCGAAACCTCTAAACTCTACACCCCTAAACCCTAAACCCCTAAACTCTACATCCGTATGACCCTTACCGGGACCCTTGAAAGGAACCCCTTCTAATAGGGATCCTTTAAAGGAGCCCCGCAACAAAACCCCTTAAGGGAACCGCAAAAGGACACAAGAACGATAGCTACATTGAAGATGGAAGCCCCAAGGCGGAAGGCTGTCCCCGAAGCGATACTCACATCAAGTTTTTCAAGGAATCTACCAAGACCCCCCCCTCCCCCCCAATGGCCCTTAATCGAGCCCTTATGGTCCTTAATCGTGGGTATTTAGGGCATAATAGAGGGTAGTTGGGGGGTCTAGGTCTCTCAAGATGGGGGTTTAGGCTTTGCAGGGAAACTGGCAAACTCTGAAGATTGGGGATTAGGGCAGGGTTCAGGGTTCACCGATGGCCCCAAAAACCTGCCTCATAAAGAAACCATAACAAGGAATCCTTAAACGGTTGGTTCTTTGGGCTGCAGGTAGAATTTCAGGTTCAGGAATGTTAATTATAAGCGTTCAATGAGGGTCAAGGGGGTCCGAAGGCGAAAATCGCCCCAGGCCCTTTGAAAGATCTAACATGAGTGCCTGCGGCCAATCCCGCAAAGTGTAGGGTTCAGGGCTTTCGAGGTTCAGGTGTAGGGTTGAGAGTTTAAGGATGTTTAGGGTTCAGGGGCTCCGGGTGTGCCCTAAATATACCCTGGACCTGAGTCGTGGCAAGGATCTTCTGGCTGTTTTGGGAAAATTCTGGAGTTCAGGGCCCCAGACCCAAAACCCTTTGGGTTCTCCGGGTAGTGCGTGAAGATTCATGCTCCAGCCTTCCTAAGGTCCTAGGTGCCTTTAGAACGAAAACTCCCGGCGAAAGCCTCGGCAGGCAACAGCTTCTTGGGGTTCCGTGTCTAAGGTTTAGGGTTTAGGGTTTGGCACAGAATACGGTTCAGGGTTCAGATCAGGTTCTACAAAGCAAGCACACGCTTCATCAACAACAAGCATGACACCTATGACAACCCGAAACGTACTTGCTTGAATCATACACACAGTTCTAGCACCCCAGGACCCTTGGAGACAAAAACAACAGATTCAACCTTCCAGGAAGTTCGGTTGGAGCTGGGAGAGCGTTTCACAACCCTAAACCACAGCCCCCGAAACCCATAAGCCCCAAGGCCCTAAACCCTCCGGACGCATGGTCTATCATACAAAACCAAAACCCGAAAGACCCAAAGGTCCTAAACCCAAAACCCCGATGCCCTAGACCTCTAAACTCCCTAAGCCGCGGAAACCCTGCAACGCCTTCCAGCGAACCCGTATCTTAGTTACTCAGTTCAAAAACTTCATAATCCTAAAAGTTTAAACTTTCAATTCTTTGGGGGATCGTCTTCGCCCCCAAAATGTACAGTACAGTATACTTATTAACCCTACCCTAAGGGTCTAGGTATCTCTGTAGGAGGGTCCGGAATGTCCTAGGGAGAGTCCTTGGGTCTCTTTGGGGTCTGAGAAACCCTGAATTTTGAGGTTCCCCAGTTTGTTAGGACCCTTAGGGTAAACCTAAAACCCGTTATCTGAAAGGAACCCAATGAGCCTTGCACTCACGGATGGCCCGGAGCATTCTGCTGGAATCCACCTGAAGCCAGGGAAGGTTTAAGGCTTAGACGGTGTAGGGTTTAGAGATTACAAGGGTTAAGGATTCGGGCGTAG
The DNA here is from genome assembly GCA_003297005.1 of Symbiodinium sp. clade A Y106. Taxonomy (NCBI): domain Eukaryota; class Dinophyceae; order Suessiales; family Symbiodiniaceae; genus Symbiodinium; species Symbiodinium sp. clade A. Next base: position 100,288 of record BGNK01002150.1, on the reverse strand, counting down.
GGTTTATGGTTACTGGTTAGACAGCTACACAGTGACGCCGAACCCTTGAGGCCAAGCAGCGTATTTCAACACATGATATGATACATGGAGGGATCCTTTTCATGAAGCAAGATGCAGTACTTTATATATATATATATACAGTATACACTATCGACATGTCCTTCTGTGACAAAAAAATCAGTTGAAAGTAAATGGTTCTGGTGTCTCTTGGTGCTGAGACTTCAGAGAACCCTGCAATCATAATCCTTGTACGGTATTGACGGCGGGTGGACGTCGCTGCAAAGATGGCTGGCATGCCACTCTACAGATTGAGTTCGTGTCGAGCCCACAGGACGATTTCATTTTAAGCCCTCCGAAGCAGACTGTCCACCTGCTCCAGCATCTGCTTGATCTCGCCCATGTCACAGTCCCTGCGCAGCTTGTGCATCTCCTCCGCGTGCTACTGCTACTGTTACGGCTACGGCGACGGCTACAGCTACTGCTTACCCTGCTGGACGCCAGAAGCCGGCTGCTTAGGCGCAAACTGCAGAATCAGGGGCCCGCTATGTATCTCAAAATCCACCTGCAAAGCCCGCGGGAAAGAAACAACGCAAAGCAAGCTATGAAGGCGGCATGCCCTGCAATGGCGCAGAATGGCCCTAAAACGTTTCCTGAACCCAACTCGCTAAGGCACCTGTGTATAACCCTTCCTTGAATTGAAACCTCTACAACCTTTTTAAACACTCGACCCTACAACACCAGAACTAGTAAACCTGCACTATAACTCTCTTCACCGCGAGCCCTAAAATTTAAACCGCTGAAGCTGAAACCCGAACATGCTACACACCTACACCCCTAAACTCTTGGCTGCATTAACCCTAAGAGCCCTTCCCATACCTCATATGGGAGTTTCCGAAAATAGGGGACCCTAATAGAGTACCCTAAATAGTAGGATCCTTATTATAAGGACACCAAAATAGGGTACCCCCAATTTTCGGAAACTCTAAACCCTTATAGAGCCCTTTAAAGGAACCCTTACGGTGCGTACCCTTGTGGTAACCCTTTACCCCAAGGGTCCAAGTACCCAATAATCATATACTCTCCAAAATCCTAACCTACATAACTACTATCCTAAAACCGAGTACCTAATTATTGGGTCCTTTGGACCCTCGGGGTTAATTAAATGCACCCTTAGGTACCCCTGTACAGGAACCCCCGGAACCCGAAGTCCTCCACCGAAGCCGAGTCTCAGTGCCTCGGACCCCCGGTTTGGACCCTTCGACCGGCCCTTAGGTTTCTTAAAGGGCCCCTCAAAGGGATCTATAGGGTTCCTTAAAGGGATCTATAGGGCTCCTTAAAGGGATCTTTAGGGTTCCTTAACGGGATCTATAGGGTTTAGGGTTTAGGGTCTACTTGAAGGGGCAGGGGACTTACTAAGTTGGTTATAAGTAGGGTTATAATTAGGGTAACTCCATTTAGGGAACTTATAACTCTACTTATAACCTACTTACTAAGTCCCCTGCCCCTTCAAGTAAACCCCTAAATCCTACGCTCTAGAACCCCAAACCCGCAACCCTCAGCCGCCGAACCCATGAAACCTAAAGCAACCCGTAACGGAACTCTTAGGCCCAAAGCACCAGACTCTCTAAACCACAAAGCAAGTCTCCTCTCGGAGCCCGTCGCTCAACTCCTGTGGCTCGGAGGTTTAGGGTTTATAGTACGCGATAAGGCTCCATGTAACCGACCTAAGAATGCCTAAACCCTACACCCCTGAGGAGTAGTCGGGTACCCTATCAGCAGGGTTTCGGGTTCAGGGTCCTGATGTTTTAATATTGTACCTATATCTCCTTTTTTGTGTTATCCAATGTAGCAGTATAAGATCATACAAGATCCAGCCATACTGCAGTTGGCTTCAGCAAAAAGCTACAACAGAGACTGTAAGTAACGCTGCACAAGGAAGGAACACTGTGTGGGACTGTGACGAGGCTGGGCCGTGAGGATTTAGGGTTGCGCTTTCAGGCTTTAGGATGCCCAGCAACCTCGGAATAAAAAGGGCTCCCTTTTTGGTATTGGGTAACTTTATATAAAGGAGCCTAGGACTACAAAAAGGGAAAAAGGGGCCACTGGGAGGCCTAGGGATTTAGGACTAAGGGTTCTGGCAATCAAGCACCGAAACACTAAACACTCTTCAACGATACAAGCCTGAAGAACCTCAACCTTAAATCAAAACCCTAATCCTTTAACCCTAAACCGAAAACCCGAAACCCTAAACTCCTAAACCCTAAATCCCTAAAAAACCTTAAACCAAAACCCTAAACCCTAAACCTGAAACCTTAAACCGAAAGCCCTAAAGCCTACTCTAAAACCTTTAACTTAACCTTAAACCCCAAGCCCTAAGCCCTAACCCTAAACCCTAAACCCTAAACCTAAACCCTAAACCCACAACCCCTAACCCTGAACCTTAAACCTAAACCCTGAACCTAAAAACCTAAACCCTGAAACCTTAAACCTGAACCCTGAACCTTAAAACCTAAACCCTGAACCCTTAAGCATTATCAAAGCGTGGGGTTCATGGAGTCCCACTCTTGCAGCGCGGGCCTCTGTTATTCATCAGGGATGACTAGGGTTTAGGGTTTAGGGACGGTTTAGGGTTGGGGCCCTACTATGAGTAGGGTTGGGGTCTACTATGATTAGGGTTTAGGGTTTAGGGACGGTTTAGGGTTGGAGCACTACTAGGCCTTACTATAATTATGCTAAACAAAAACGAAAAGCACGACTCTATCTCTCGTTCAAAAACTCTCAATGCTCGGAGGTTCGGGGTCGTTCTTGGAGGCACAAGCACCCCTCCTCGTCCAGACGTTTGCGGTCCTGGCTGCAGGCAACGCTTCGTGGTGTGGGTTTCGGGCTCCTTTACGGGTCTAATGTTTAGGATTCCTTTACGGATTCATCTCTAGAGGGTTTACTTGGAGGATCATGGGACTTAGTAAGTAACTTTAATTGGGGTTATAAGTAATTGTAACTGTACTTACCTTACTTATAACCCCAATTACTAAGTCCCATGATCCTTTAAGTAGGGCTTCGGGATACATGGGGCAAAATCATTGAAACAAGGGCCGCGATCTTTAGAATTGGGCACCTTTGAGGGTTCCTTTTTTCGCGGTCCAAAAGGGGGTTTGTTTGGGGCCCCGCGCTGTACAACACTGAAACCCAACATACTTAAATCCCACATTCTGAGCCCCAATCCCTACTCCCGCCCCACACCCTAAACCCCAAAAGTGGTCGGCTTTTTCTGCGCTGCTTGGCTGACTAAGCTTNTCGCCAGAATCCTAAATTAGGACAAAAGCAGGAAATAAATGGGATCACTGGGTTTGAGGGAATAGGAAAATGGGAAAAATGAGAACGAAGAAAAACAAAAACAGGAAAACGTACTAATACGAAGAATAAACTAAGAACAAACAAGAGCAAAACAAGATAAATGAAAGAACAATGAGGAAACGTAGGAAAAGCAGCATCATTGCCGGTACGATTCGGGGATAGGCTCCTCATTTGCTGTTAGACTTTTTCCGCAACATACACCCTAGTCGAAGTCTGAAGAATGACTGCGCGTAATCTGGCATGCGAAGGGTTCTTCCCCCTTGCAAACAACACTTTGTTTCGGGTATTTTTGCCTCGACACCTNGGTTGGGGTTCTTCAGCCCGCTTATGAAACAGGGCGTTCTCTGATGCCTTGAATCTGCACCTCGAGCCCCCGATAGCTTACATCTTGAGCACCCTCAACACTGAAACCCAACATACTTACATCCCACATTCTGAGCCCCAATCCCTACTCCCGCCCCACACCCTAAACCCCAAAAGTGGTCGGCTTTTTCTGCGCTGCTTGGCTGACTAAGCTTACTCTCGCGCGTCGGAGCAATTTACNTCGGCTTTTTCTGCGCTGCTTGGCTGACTAAGCTTACTCTCGCGCGTCGGAGCAATTTACCTGCTTTGCATGTCGTCATCGCCCTGGTTACCAAGGACTTGGGATTGACAAAATGGCCATAAACTGCAAGCTCATTGGCACGGGCACCTCCAGACGCGCAACTTGCAAACAATTGAAACAAAGTCAGTTGCCAAGCGATTCCTCCTCTGTCTCGTCCCCTTCTTCCAAGCTGCTCAGAANGCCAATCTTCACGCCATTCGCCTCGACATCGAGAGAGAACCAAATGTGATCCAGCGCCGCCGCTGCTGTGGGTCGGAGGGCGGGGCACTTGTTGAGCATGACTTGTGTAAATCTCAAGGGAAAGAAGAGACCACTCTTCATCTCGGAACTTAGCCTGCTCCGTGCGAATGCGTCTCTTGACTACTATGTCCTGCATGCCATCAAAAGGGAGGCCGCCAGAGAGCAAATAATAGGTA
>BGNK01002150.1:69526-95808 GCA_003297005.1 Symbiodinium sp. clade A Y106 | reverse complement strand
AGGCTTTAAATCTCGATGAGCGACACCACATCCATGCATATAGGACAGGCCCGTCAACACGTGACAAATTACAGTTGCAATTTCGGACTCCGTGCTGTCGCCAAAGTCCCCATACAGCTCGTCTCCTTGCTCTGTCAGCGCAGGACTGAGCAACTTGGGACAATGCCGCTCATGGTGGGTTTGCAGAAACGAATCAAGATAGTCTGGATTTATAAGGAATGTTGTCCTCTTGGTGGGCATCCGCTCACACTCAGGGCGCGGCGCAACGTTCTCCCAGAGCAAAGCGTCATGACAACGTACATGCGCTCTTTCTCATGGCAGACTGCATGGAGGCTGACGGTGTCGGAATGGTTTGTGAGGCGCTTCATGACCATCACCTCTGTGGTAAGGTCCAGCGCGACTTTGACAGCAAACTTAGTTCCTGTTGCCTGCAAGCAGCTGCAAAAGTCAGGGCCACTTCCAANTGGTTTGTGAGGCGCTTCATGACCATCACCTCTGTGGTAAGGTCCAGCGCGACTTTGACAGCAAACTTAGTTCCTGTTGCCTGCAAGCAGCTGCAAAAGTCAGGGCCACTTCCAAGAAGGAAGACCCTCCAAGACTCAAGGCTCAAATGCATCCATGACGGGATCAACCAGGACCACGCCGGAGCTACATGCCATCACAAACATTAAGATAAATGCTCCGAATTATGTCCATGCGTGCACAGCGTTCTGGATTGGAGTGATTGGAGTAGACCATCTGGTTCTTGACAAGACCTCAAGAACGTTTTAAGCTCCCGTCTTCATGGATGATTTGGGCTNATGCCGAAAACGTCGCAGCCTGCATTTGCAGATAATGTCAAATCGAACACGGATACGTGCATCGAGCCAAACCCCTGCCTTGCAATCTGCCGTAGGGAACAGGTCTGACACTGCGTATCGAAAAGATCTTGTAACGACATGCTGCTTCCTGGGCTTGATGGGAGGCCTGTGCAGACAGGAAAATTTGTGCGCTCTGCGGCCCGCAAGAAACGCAACTTGCATGTTACTACTGTTGGAACNGTGCAGACAGGAAAATTTGTGCGCTCTGCGGCCCGCAAGAAACGCAACTTGCATGTTACTACTGTTGGAACCGAGGCACTCGGCTTGCGCTTTGTGCAGCAGGCCGGCCACGCCAAAAACGCCGGCGAGGCCGCTTCCTCCCTTGGCGGCTTTTCCAACAACGTGGCATATGATCATGTGCCAACATGTGTGTAGTGATCTGGGCGGGGCAGGGGCACATGCATCTTAGCCACAAGCGCCGCAGCGGCCCACGCCCNAACCCGAGTTTTAACCTATCGGCTCACAGAGACACACCTACCTAGGTAAAACGAGGTGCCTGGCTGGCTGAAAGAAAATCGGAACAAGACCCTGCACAGCTGATCTCAACCCAAACACCCTTTAAAGCCTTGGCATGCGCGAAACCACGCTCCACGGTGCTGGATGAAGCTGACCAACCCGCGCTGCGAGCAAGGACGGCAAGCAAAGCTTCTGGGCGGCCACCTCTCTGCTTCTGCACGGCCTGTTTCCATGCCTCGAAACTGCTGAGACCACCCATGTGGGACAATTTCAAAGCGAGTGCTTCATGATGTTGGAACTCGTGCTGTAGTTGATCTGCATCGACCCCGACAACGGCTGCCAGCTTCTGCAGCGCCTTCGAGCGTTGCCCGTTCTGCAGCATCTGCTTGCACTCACGCTGAAGACCTTGAAACACGCCATGATCTCATGACTGGGTTCTCGACCAAGGCCACATAAGTGGACATTCGTCCTAGACATCTGGTCTTGATGTCCTCTGTGATGTCGCCACCCAAGGAAACGGCTCTGCCCTGCTGCAACACAAACGTTCGCCTCGCTTTCAGCTGCTCCAGCATCACCGTGGTCAGGCAAGGAACTTGCAAGCACATGTCTTCGACGAAGAGCTTGGACAAAACCTGCCGGAAGTGCTCCAAGTGAAACGGGAACTCGATGATGTCCTCCTCGTTCTGGTCCGCAATCTCCACCAAACGCTGGACTTCCAAAGCCACATCTCCGAGCATCCCAAGCTGAAGGCACTTTTCCGTGTCCAGCCACTGGAGGGTCTGCAAGGACGCATGGCCCTCCTCTGAGGTAGCACGGCGCACGTCCGGAACGCACGACAAGATGCGCAACAATGTGACGCTTTCCGAACCGTAGCGCTGGGGAGCATATCGCAGGTCCTTGCCGCAAGGAGCGTCTGGGAGCTTGGCTCTGAAATCTTCGTACAATTGCTTTATCAGAAGTTTGAACGTGATGAGCTTCGCGATGCTGTGCTGTTTCTCCATGAACTCCACCACGCAGCTCTTCAGGAACGACTCGGCTGCCCAAGGTCTGCTTAGGAGCCTGCAACACGCACAGAACAGGGACAAACCACGAAACCAACCGTTCAAGCAACGGTGCCTTTGCACGGCGTGTGCTCGGTCGCGATTGATCACCTGCGTGCCGCTAGCAAGCTGCGCAGAACAGTGAACTGAACATGCAAAAAAAAAACCAAGCCTTCAAACTGCTGAGGAACTGGGTCAACTCCTCCTGAAGTCGCGGGACGGCAGGGCCTGCCAAAAGCCCTCCCTGCAGCTCTCGTGCTGTCAGCTGCTCATCGGCAGCGCTGTCGGCAGCAAATGCTTCGATGCGACTGCAAAGCATGTGACAGAACTCCACGTCCAGCTCTGGCTGCCGGTCTGGGTTCTTAACCCGCAAACCACCATAGTTGGGCGGCACCTCTTTGCAACAAAATGCTTTGATGCACGACATTGTCGCCTCTCGCAGGCCATCTGACCCTGGAGCTTGCACGCTGCCAGAATGCTTCTTCAATCCCACAGTCCCAGTCAAAATCTCTAAGCTGTCTGTTACGCAGCGAAAGCGAGCAAGAAACGGTTTCCTCGCATATCCGACTGAATGGATATGCACAATGCATCCCGCATCTTCTGTTTCAAGACACGGCGATGCGCAGTGGCTATGCACCAGCGCATCATTCGACACTTCCCCGTTGCGGCAACTGAGTTCACTGCATTCAACTTGGGTTCGTGAAGCACCTGCTTCCATTCTGGGAAACTGGGCGCACTGCCATCTTCTGACGATGGCTCTTTACACTCTGCATCCTCCTTGCCCTCGCACTTGGCGAAAGCACGTGCTGCTATCTGGTGAGCTGGGGAGTCTGCGTGCTTCTGGAACCTCTGTAACTTCAGCTCGCCACCCTGCACTTCATACCTCGCAAACTGGTGTCTCTGCACCGTGAGGCCTTGAAACAACTCAGGCTGGGATTGCTGCACCTCTGCACACAACTGGCAACCCAGCCCCCACCAGCTGGAGTTGCCTTGAATCCGGAATCGTGCGCCCAACCCGGGGAACTTTTTCTTCCACGCTGACTGATTTGCGATCCACTTGCATCGGGGGCACTTCCGCTTGTCGGGGCATTCTGATGAATGCTTCTGATCGGATAAGCCACCCACTGCAGGCCTCACAGCCAGCAACGCTGCTGAGGGACATGCGTCCACATCTAGCTTCCACTTTGTTCCGGATGACATGCTTTGCTGCCAGCCAAAATGGCGCTGCCGAATAACCGAGTTCAACAAAAATCACAAGAGTCACAAGAGCCACAACCTCGGTAAAACGCAGGTGATGTAATGGTTAGAGGCAAAACATTACATGGGCTCTTGTTGGTCTGCCATGGCTCCCTCGAGCGACTCGCTGGCTGGAAAAAGTGGCTCCTGAATCTAGCAGATTCTTTGGTCAAAGGACAGGAAGCACCGACAACAAGCAGGAGGCTTGGCCTCCTCATTCATTTTGGCCTCCTTCCACAAGGGCAGGAGGCCCCGATCAGGAGGCCAAGCCTCCTCCTTCAATCATGGCCTCCCTCCTTTAATTGGCAGGAGGCACCGATCAGGAGGCTCAGGCCTCCTCGTGTAAGATGACACGTTTTTTTCGGCAGCTGACTCCCCCCACCTTCCCAAATACATCGTAAATGACAAGTCGATGATATTCTTGTGCCAACTCTTGACACAGATCTATGTTTCAGATCGGTTTATGGAGCTCACCAGTGGCTGTTGGAATCCATCATTTTAGTTCTCTACTCGATGTTTTTTTAAAGTAGTTTCTCCATGGTAATTTTCATCCCAAAGCTATGTTTTCTAAGACTCAACAACCTCATCCAATCAACCCCCAAGATCCTAGTTTATTGGGGCCCAGTATATTAGGCATATAAGGATCCCAAGCTAAAGGGCCCATACTAGGGGCCCATGGTTTCATCCTAAGATTGTTGGGTTGCTAGAAGGCTTGGTGGTTCTTCCGCGGGTTCTTTACGGTGCTAGAATATATGGTGCCTTGATAATTACCTATACCGTTGTGGGGGTTCCTTATTGCCATTATGGTCTAATATACCCCCAAACCTTCTTCCAATTATCGAGGCCCCTATGTTGAGGACTTGGGGGTCGGACCTTTCGGGTGTTGGACTTCTCTTGGGTTTTAGGGGGTGCTGAGAGTTGTTCTTATGGTTTGAGGGTCTAACAGGGTTCTATAAGGGTGAGGGATCGGGTCTTTCTTGAGGATTCTATAGGACTGTAAAGGTCGTATGGAGCTGAATAATCTCCTGGTTGTTCATAGTTATAGAGGATTTGCTGGTGCCTAACAGGGTTCGACAAGGGTCTTAGGGTTGGGGTTTTGGTGTTTCGCTTTTTTGGTGAGCGCCGGAAGGGCTAAGGTACGGATATTCAGACATGGTGGATGGGTGTTGAATGTTTTTTTCTGAGGAGGGGGAGGTGGGTCTAAGGGTGCGACTATTGGGATGCGGGGTTGAATGTTGGTTGTAAAGGGTGTTGGGAAATGGGGGTGACGGATTTTTGGGTAAAGGTTTTGATACTTTCGGTGCGTTGTGGGCCTTGGGGTGTAAGGTTGTGGGGCTTGCACATACCTTGCGAACGCTGCAAACCCAACAAACCTTACGAACTCTGAGTCTTGGGGCTATTGGGTAGGAGTATTTCGGGGGTTGAGGGGTGTAGGGCTTTAATTTAAAAGTTTGAGAGTAAAGGGTTTTCCGTGTTAGGGGTCCTGGAACTTGTGGAAACCTTCTGGTGCCTAAACCCCAAACCCGAAATCGTGGTTCCGGGATCTCGGGCTCAAAGTCGTGGGCCTTCTCGTCATGCTAGAAAAACTGCTCATAGAGACCCTTCAAAGCCCAAGTTGCAGCCCAAACAAAACTCGACACCTAAGACAATCCCTCGTAGGAACCATGCTTGAACGGCACCTCTTCTTGCTCCTTCGAACCATTCTAAACCCTATGAGGGATTGGCGCCTCTGATTGCTCCGAGTTCGAAGGAGCACCTGCCGGCGATATGGCAGACGGCCGAGCCGACCCAGCCTCAGACCGCATGCACTGGCAGGATTATGGGCATTGAGTTCCGAAAAGGGTCTACAAGGGTTCTCATTGTGAAACTTCTATATGGGATCTGAAAGGGTATGTAATAATTGTATAAGGCTTCTACAGGTAGAATTGGATCAGGAGACTTGGTGCGTACTCTAATGCGGGTTACATAGAACTGCGTATATTCCGTCTAGCTACCAGACTTGGGACCCCTCGAACTAAGTCCAATGATCCTTTGAACAATTTTGCAGTGTTCACATTTGGGCTTCCTTTTGCGTTCCTAGTGGTGCTCCTAGAGGGTTGTTCCAGTTGTTCCTTATGCAGGCAGGGCTCTGATTTAGAGCCTGGGTTTGGGGATGTTTTGTCTGGTCGTTAGAATGTTGTAATTACAAGCAAAATCGGCCTGTCTAATTCCTGTATGACCGTACTTTTGTGTACTCCAAAACTCTGTTCCAATTTTTGCCAAGGCCTCTATGCTAAAGGGTACACCCTAAATACCCTAAACCCTACTGGGTTTAAGGACACTCCTTTGAATCATCGGGACCTTTAACGGGGGGTGGGGGGAGGGGGGGAGGGGACTATACTTCCTTAAATAGGCCTTGTCCGTTCTGGACATTAAGGCCCCCTACCCCCCTCCCCCTACCCCCCTAAGGGTCCCTATGATTCAAAGAAATCGATTAGGCCACGCTACACAGCAGACTTTGCGTCCTCCTCGGCGCGGGCGATGTGCTCCTGCTCACCCCCAAGAGTCCACATACACACGTGTAGCTAGGCATATGTGTGCGTATATAGGTGTATATATATATATGTGTGTGTAGTATATACATGCATACATACCTGTGTTAGACTCATCCGGATCTATCTATATATATATATATATATATATATATATATTTGTATATGTACATATACGTAGATACATGCACACAAAAACAAACATGCAAGCAAGCAAACAAACAAACACACATAGATACATACATCCATCCGTGCATGCATGCACTGCATGCAATTACATACATGCATGCATGCATGCATGAATATGTATGTAAGCATGTAGTATTTATTTATGTACGTATGATTAGGCATCAGAATATACACATGTGCGTGTGCGTATCTACTTTGGCCTCAAAGGAGTTTCTATGTAGGTACGTACTTTGAAGCCAAAGTCAATACAAGATAGGCACGTAGACCATAAGGACGTCTGGGGCTGTAGGGTCGCAGGGTTTGGAGACGCAGTCATTGGGGCATTGGGGCTCGAAATTATAGTTCGTGGCACTGGAAAGGCGGCAATTTATAAGAGATACTCATTGTAGGTGTGCAAAGGTCAACGCTGCTGATGAGAACAACTGGTCCACCGAACATGCATACAACTGAGAGTTTTCGAAACTTGGTTTGGCATTGGGGACAAATTTGGATTGCTCTGACTGCTTTTCGATTTTTTCGTTATGAACGGCTTAGGAGGAAGCTGGACTTTGAAGTAACCAGGGACAAAAAAGTAAAGACTTTTTTTTTCATAATGGTTCCTTAAAGGAACAGGTACCCCAAAAAAGTATTCAAGTATGGTACTCCAGAACCCAGGAAGTAGGTCGCGGCCCAAAGTTCGGAGTGACGCCTAATACGCTTGACCGGGCCTTCGGACCTCAAACCCGAACCCCCGAAAAACACTACAATAAACCCTAAACCCTACAATAAACCCTAAACCCTAAACCCTAAACCCACAATAAACCCTAAACCCTAAACCCTAAACCCTACAATAAACCCTAAACCCTACAATAAACCCTAAACCCTACAATAAACCCCAAACCGTAAACCCCGAGACTGACACGCCCCAACCCTCATAGCCCTGAATAAGCTACTGTAGCCCGAAACCCGCAAAGCGCCTGCAATACCGGAGCACACTAAACCCCAAACCTTGGAACACTACATCAAAACCGCACTAGCCCTCACACCCGCCAAGAATCCCTATAAGAAATCCAGGACCAGGAAAAAAGAACCGGAACCCGAGGTTCAGGTTCTTTTGGGTTTAGGGATCTAAGGTTTAAGGTTCGGGGCTTCTGGGGTTTAGGGGCCTAGGGTTCAAGGTTTCGGGCCTTTTGGGTCGAGGGTTTGAGGGCTTACAAGGGTGCAGAGCTCTTCTTGCGCTTCGTGCCGCAGCGGCTCGGCTGATACATGAACCCGGTCTTGTCAAGTTCATGTACTGCTTGCAGCTCTAAGAGCTTCACACAAAAATACACACGAAATGCTCATGAGATGCATCCGGCCCTAAGCCCTGAAGGGCTAAATCCCAGAAAGCTCAAAATAGATACAGATAAAGATATAGATATAGAGATGGACATTCAGATCAGTATGGTTATAGATATATGTTATAGGCCTAGATATAGGTATGGAGATCGGCATAGGCATAGAGATGGAGATAGGTACAGATGCAGATACAGATAAAGATATTGACAGATGTAGATACCGATGCAGATATAAATATCGACATATATGTATATATGGCGAGGGAGAGAGACATATGTAAAGAATTATGTAACTCTAGGTGTGGCTGTATATGCATGTGAATATATATACATACATACACACATACATACATATATATATGCATATGGACATGTGCACGTAACCAAAACTGAAAAACTATTTCTAACGATCCCTGAGGCACGTCATCTGCCAGACCTAGGTTGCTGCGAATCACGCACCGCCCCAGAGATCCAGGGTGCTCTTCTCCGGATGCAACTCCCTAAGGCTCGATGTATCCATATAGTATATACTTAGGCCTTAAAGTACCCATATAGGGACCCCTTTAACGCTTAAGTATCTGCTATAAAGATACATGGAGCCTTTGGGACTGCATCCACACGTAGGCCTTTACCACACTGACATAGACATCACCCGACTCGTAGCACGAATCCGAAACGTTTTGGAATCCTTCAGCTGCCGCCGAGGCGGTGAAAAGCCACCACACCATGCCTTAGGTCAAGCCCGAATCTCCTGAGCAAACTCGGCGTCGGGCACTGCCTTTCACGTCTCCTCTCCCTCTCCCATCCAGACACTTCTAACTTCGGCGTTGGAGAACTGGAAACCCACCTCTTCGGTGCTGCGCACAAGGGACAAGTGCTGCCAAATCAAACCGGAAAGCCGCAACGCTTAATCAGCCCCCACCTAGCCTGGACTGACCCACAACTCAAAAAGCCCTGAACCTGCGAAAGCCATGGGGCACACGTCCCTACACCCGAACTTCCCAGCGCCTCAAACCATTCTGATAGGTCGAGTGGCGGGGCCTCGAAATTTTGGCTTCGGGGAGTAGCAACGGTTTTGCAGAGTTGTACATGCTGTTTTCGGAGGTGTTCAGCTCTAAACCCCAGACCCTAACCTCAAGGGTCCAAAGGACCCAATAATTAGGTACTCGGTTTTAGGATAGTAGTTCTGTAGGTTAGTATTTTGGAGAGTATATGATTATTCGGTACTTGGACCCTTGGGGTAACCTGGGAGTTGAGGGCTTCCAGTTAGGAGTTTAAGGACGTGGATTCATGGCTTGGGGCGCAGGTCTAGGGTCCTACCTGGATCCTATAAAACCTTCCTTTCCAGGGTTCCCTGTTATGAGTTCCTTATATAAGTTCTTAAAAAAGTAGGTTATTTGGGTCCAGGTAGGGTCTAGCGGTTTTAACGATGAAAGGTATCGAGTTTGGCGTCCATCCGCTCGAGAGCAACGTGACATAAGGCCTCGGGGCTATAGATTTTTGAAAAAGTTATCGACGGCGAGGGTCCCGGGTTCACTTTTTTGTTTGGGGGGGTTGACTATAGTATAGTTATCTAGGGTTGAGGGTGTTTGGGGGGTAGATTATAGTACAGTTGTCTGGGGTTGCAAGGGAATCGTATTGCAAATGGTTGACAATATGCAAACACTAGGCTTAGTTGAATGCGTCAACATGTCTGCTTGCAGAAGATTCATCAGTGGAACGTTACGACTTGACGTTCGACGGGCTCTGATCCTAAATCTAAGGCTGTTAAGCTCCGTTGGTGGTCCGAGCCTAAACCGTAAACACCGCAATGCTTCTGCAGAAGATGCCACTGTGACTGTGACCGCTACAGATTTGCAGCACCTCTATGCACCCGCAAACTCCCAAAACCTAAGTCCTAAACCCTAAGGCCTAACCCTTGAACCCCAAAACTCCTCGAGCACAGTTCTGGGCAGTTCTGGGATGACCTCTATAATTACGTTGCAGGATCCCTGATATAGGCACCCCTGTAAGGCACTCTTTTTCGTTCCTTTAAACCCTTTGTTTGTAATGTTAGGGCATGATTACTTACCACTACTATTCCTCTAGGGCTCATTGCTGATGACTCTATTACAATCTACCTCCAAGATCCTACACTCCTTTCTGGAGGGTGGAAAGCCCTGGGTTCCCCATAGTTACAGTTCCTTGCTGAGTTGTTCAAATCCCCACATTCACCCTCTAGATCTCCATCAGAGGAGCTGGGCAGGCCGTTTTCCAAGAGCCGTTGTGTGGACCGCGCTCGGGACGGTCGTCCTCGCCACCGGCGTACATCTCAACCTCAGGAGCTCGGTTTTGTGTGGATTTGGGAGTTTCAGAACATGTGGCCCTCATCTAGAACCCTGGGTAATATAGGGGCTTTAATGATTAGAATAAGGTTTCGGGGCCCATTATACGATAATTATAATAAGGAAAATTGGATAGGTAATTATTTAAGCCTCTATAGTAGTCGGATCCTTCCTTTGAGCAGCCCTGGAATCAAGTACGAAGAGTTTGCTGAAGCTTCTGCTGGGCATTTTCAAGCGGCATCATGGTGAAATCTATGCTGCTTCCTCTCAGCCAACCTACGTAATCCCCATAATGTAGGGGCCTTAATAAATTGAATAGGGTTTTGAGGGTTCTTTATTACCATTGTAGTATACCCCATTCCTATTATTACGGCCCCTATATTGGCTCTAGCTAAACCACTAAGGCCTAAAGTCTCAACAAAACAACCCTAAGCACCGCAGAACACCCGACCCACGGGTCGTCTGGAAATATTAGTCAAAGCCCGATAAAGGGCTTTCGGCATCAGCAGTTCACGGTTCACGCTTGACGATGCAAGGAGCTTGGGGGTTTCGGGTTTAAGGCTTCAGGGATCAAGGGCTGGAGTGCCTCCACTCCGTGCCTCGGCTACCGGCAGGACTCACTCGTACCTTTCACTTTTCACCTTCATCCGAAATTGTAGGACTTTTTTTTGGTGGCATATTATACCGTCATTATGTCAGGACAACATGCGATACTATTGTAAATTACTCAGACCTCCCTGTTGTACCTTGCGCTACGGTATCCCTGCAATGTGCTGTTTTGTATAAATGGAACTCGATGTTTGCAATGGGTTTGAACCATGCTCTTTCAAGATTGAAAACCCTGTCAGATTTAGAAAGAGATCCTACACCGAGCAAACCTCAAAGGATTGAAGCAAAGTCTGAGAATTCTTATGAAACGTAGATTCCCGACTCAAAACCCTAAACTGCCCTAAACCCTAAACCCCTTAACCCCAAACCCGAAGCCTTGGCCTTGAAAGAAACGCCGAGCGACTGCTTCTGCCGCTTCTTCGAGGTTCTCGGCTCCGACCTCACTCCGCAGACATCGTGTCACGCATGTTCCAGCCTGTCTGCATGCATGCATGTATGTATGTACGTATGTATGTATGCATGTATGTATGCATGCACAAATGTATGTATGATAAATACGTATTTATGTACATGCACGTAGTTAAGTAGGCTTCCCATCTGCCTAACTAACTATCTGATTAGTTGTCTACTTAATTGGTTCGTTTATTTCTGTTTCCGCACTTGTTCATCCGTTTGTTCATTCACACATTTATGAAGCTATTTGCATTTATGTTCATCTCCGCCTATCTATTATCTATTTGCAGAATTATTGACTGTTTTACTCGTTTAAGTCGAAACGATAGCTAAGTGAATATGTGAATGTATGTGTTACCCTAAATACTACCAGCATCCACTGACCCCTGTCCTGTAACCCGCAAGCCTAAACTCGAAAACCCCCAGGACTTCCAAACATCGAAAACCCCACAGGATTGGGGCCCAAGTCATCAGAGCAAGCTTGGAGTACATATGAGTCTTTGTATGAGGAATCATCCAATCACAGCCTCATATATATATATATGTATGTATATATACATATACACATATTTATATATATATATGTATACTGTAGAAAAGGTGGAAAAATAATGGCTAAAGCAAATGAGGTGCGTAGTGATTCGAAACAACAGCTAGAAAGCCCACCTGCGGTCCCTAAACCCTAAACCTAGAAAACGGAACATTAAACAAGAAGGGCTCAGTTTACGTAGTATGGCGGGCATCCAGGGATTCGGCTTTTGGGCTTGATGGATAGGCATCCAGTGATGCTGTGCCTTGGCGTTTCCTGTCTTCCGACAAAAGTTTGTTACCTGATGCCGCTACAGCAGGATTACCGGAAACCCCATGGCACACCGCAATTGGGCTAAGTTCCCATGGTTGGGTCGTGCAACCCCCTACACCCAGTAAACACCCTGAGCCTGATCCTCCAATTCCCGCGAGCCGGGCCCCCCACACCTTCGACTCCTCTGCGAAGGAGGAAGGTTTTTTTTGCAGGGCCGCTCATGAAGGTTGTCTTCTTCAACTTCAGAGGGCTTAGGCACCGGGGCTGCAGAGTTTCTGGGGCTGTATGGCCAGAGTTTAGTAGGGCCCTCAAAAAAGCACACAAGCAAAAGCAAGGATAGGGATATCCCATATAAGCCCCCTTATCATGAAGCCCAATAAGGTGGGGATATCCCTATAACATGCTTCTGCTTATGTGCTTTTTGGGCCCCTGAATGTAGGTGCCAGGCTTCCGGGCCGCGGTTACGCCAAGGCCCAGAAGCCCTAAAACATTGATGCTTCCCCGGTCCCACACAAGATCCAAGAATGGGACCCACAAAAAGGCACCTTGGGGTGTTAGGGTTGAGGGTGTAAGGGTTCCGGGATTAGGGTTGAGGGTGTTAGGCTGTTAGGGCTCGGGATCTTGAGTTTAGGTAGGGTGCAGACTTTCGCGTTGAGACCCTAAACCCTAAACCCTAAACCCTAAATCTTAAACCCTAAACCCTAAACCCTAAACCCTAAATCCTAAACCCTAAACCCTAAACATTCTACAGGTCATGGGGTGTGAGGCTGATTTTAAGTTCAAGGCTAAGGGCGCTCCGGCGCTTTCTGCTGACCCTCGGACCACAGTTTCAGACTCGCAGGCTCCTTCTGGTGGGTCGTCGGGTAACCCCGTCCAGTAATCCTGCGGTCTCTTTAATATTAGGGTTTAGGGTTTAGGGTTTAGGGTTCAGGGTTTAGGGTTTATAGGGTTTAGGATTTAGGGTTTAGGGTTTAGTTAATGTAGGGGCCTGTAGTTTGTAGCACTACTATAAAGGACCACTTGGGGGCGGGCTCGATTACCAATTATTGCAACCTCTTGGGGTCGCGGGTTTCGGGTTTCCAGGTTTCAGGCATTCCGCCCAGTAGAAATGAATATTATTGCTGCTCAAGACACCTGTCTTAATGGGTGGCCGTGAAACTGTACCTTTGTAATCAGCGCACAGCATCAGAAGCAATATAGGAGCCTTGATCATTAGAGTCGTTGGAGAACTGAGTGAGGCAAACAGGACCAACAATTACAACGGACTTCCGGGGAATATGGCTAATCATTGTTCGCTGCACAATTAGTACAGGAAACCCTGGACAGTCCCATAAAGACCTATTATAACACCTTCTCAAATCCCAAGAGCATGCTGCAGCAAAATTTTCCAGGGGTTCATGTGTTGGAAGTTCCCACTATATGGGGGTTTCCGAAAATAGGGGACCCTCACATAGGACCTTAAATAGTAGGATCCTCATTATAAGGACCCCCAAAAAAGTACTCCCCTATTTTCGGAAACCCCAATTTATACACCCCAAGATCCAGACACTGAAATTGACTTATGGTTAACACTCTTTAGGGTTAACAATTATGATAGATTATTTGGCTTGGGATCTCCCATCATGCTGACGCTGGTAATGATGATTATGGTGATTATTATCATTCTAGATATTCGATCAGTTGGTGGGGTTTCAGCATGCCGAAGCCGTGCAAGTGCTTTGACCAGGGATTGGGTCTGCTGTCATCCGGAGCCCGGTAAACACACAGCCGACACCATGAAACACAAAACCGAACACGGTGCAACCTTGATTCCTGCGGCCGGAAACTTAAGCTCTACGACCGCAAACGTGAAACCGATACTCAGAACAAAACTGACCCCAAATCCTGAACACTATTCCATAAATCTTGAACTCGAAACCCCAACCACAAAACCCTCAATCCCGAACCCGAAGCCCCTGACTATGAGTAGGCCCTAAATCCTGAACCCTGGTAGCCTGTCACAGCCCACAGCTCGCAGCATTAACGGCTTTAAGGGTTTATGGTATTTGTAACGGCTCTTTCGGGTTTAGGGTTTAGGGCTTAAACCCTAGTACTACTGCTGATGGACAAAATCCTGCATGACCCTAAGGACCCTAAACTATGGGAATTATGGTATATTCCTTATAATGGGTAATGCAGGATTTTGTCCATCAACCGTAGTACTAGGGGCCTGCTAACTCCAGTCCTCGCACTGGGAGGCCCCAAACTCTTGCGCAAACTGGCACTCGCCATAATCCTTGGCATCATGTGGGAGTTTCCGAAAATTTGGGGTACCTTATTTCTGGGTCCTTATAATAAGGATCCTACTATGTAGGGTACTATATTAGGGTCTCCTATTTTCGGAAACTCCCATGTGTTTCAGGGATAGAACTCTACAACTCTGTAAACAGGTCTTATTCGGATGCTCGAGTATTGAAGGGTGAAATATACTAACTTGACATGTGGAAATCAGCCCAGGTCAGGTTGGGTCGCATCCCAGTTCCTTCAATTTCACAGGGCAGCTCGGGGGAACCGATGAGGTCTGCGTGGACGTTATCATGCTTGGCCCGTGGATGCTCTGAAAACACGCGTGCGGCCTGGGTGGATGTTACATGGTTGGGCCATGGATGCACCTGGGCATGCTTCCTTCTGAAATTTTAAGGTTGCAAGTCTTCACCCAAAGACTCCTAAACCGGAAAAACCTTTCCGTCTCCATGTACCCATCTAGTATATGCTTAGGCCTTAAAGCACATATACAGGAACCCCTTTAAGGCCTAAGTCCTAGGTACATACTATATGGGTACATGGAGCCTTAAGGCCTCTTCCTGCCGGCTCTATGAAGCTGGGAGGCGCCCCAGGCGTCCCCGACGGTTTAGGGTTTAGGGTTTAGGGCTTTTTCTTTTGCTCCTTTGCTACAGGGTTTAAGGTTTTTGTTTGAACTCCTTTTCTGAAGGGTTTAGGGTTTAAGGCACAGCCTTCCAGATTCCAAGACGCCCTCTGAAGTGCGGCAGTTGCTCGTCTAGCTGTTTTGTGGGGCAGATGTGTTTTTGACTTAAAGGTCTAGGCCTAGGCTCTTGGCTTTAGGATTAAACGATTGGTGTTTTCTTCTTGCTGGGATGTAGTGAAGCGCAAAGCCTGGAAGCGCTGAGTCGTGTATAGACCAAGCCAACTCGTGTGAACTCTGGAGGATCGCCTGAACTTAACACTTCTCATTGCAGGCACAGAGTCGTACGGCGCCGTGTCAAAGTGGTCGTCGTGATAGTAATGATCCTGGCATGCTACAGAGTATTGCTACTGCTGCTGCTGCTGCGACGGCTGCTGCTGCTCATGATGATGAAGCTGATGGTGATGAAGATGACGATGACGATGGGGATGGTGATGGTGATGGTAAGGGTAGGGGTAAGCGCAATGGTGATGATGGTGATGATGATGATGATGATGGTGGTGGTGCTGATGATGTTGATGATGAAGAAGAAGAAAGTGGTGATGATGGTGATGATGATGATGGTGATGATGATGGTGATGATGGTGGTGATGATGGTGATGATGAAGACGACGACCACGATGATGCGGATGGTGACGATGACGATGACGATGATGTTGGTGGTGGTGATGATGAGGATATGATAATGATGGTGATATTTGATGATGATGATGATGATGATGATGATGGAGGTGGAGGTGGAGGAGGTGGAGGAGGTGGANGGTGGAGGAGGTGGAGGTGGAGGAGGTGGAGGAGGTGGTGCTGGTGGGGGCGGCGGTGGTGGTGGTGGGGGTTGTGGTGGTGCCGAACACCGTTGTTGGGAAGGTGGCCACAAGGAAGGCAGGGCCGGTAGGAATGATGATCGTTACTACGGAGCCATGGACCTGTTGCTGCTGCTGCTGCAGGTGTTGACAGGTTCTGATGTACAACTTAACATGATGGTGGTGCAGGAAATGATGCAGACGAATTAAGCAGTTGATGAGGAAGAAGATGGAAAAAATGAGAAAAAGAAGGAGTAGGAGGAGGAGGAGGAGTAGGGCCAAGAACTCTAGCGACACCTGGGGACGATTAGGGATTGGACTTCTGGCATAACCCGGGGTCTTTTTGCCTAAAACTAGCTATGTTCAGAGTCCGCACTTCTAGCCTGGTGGTGGTAGCCGTAGTAGTAGTGCTGATGGTGCCATTGATACCTCGGTGCGTCGTCACACCATGCACCAAACTGCAGGGGCTTAGGCCTTCGGGACTTTAGGGTTGAGGACTTAGGACTTTAGGGTTTAGGGTTTAGGGTTTAGGGTTTATACGATCAGCTTCTAGGGTTTAGCGGACTACCTACCAAAATGGATGTCTTACCGGTCACGCTGCTTTTTATTCAAGCCCCGACGATAGACTTTGAAATACGGAACTCCACCGGCAGGCATAGGTCGGGACATCGAACCCATCTCTGAACCCTTGCGTGAGGTTCAGGGTCTAGACTGTAGGGTCTTGGGTCTAGGGTTTAGGGTCTTGGGTTTGACTCAAGGGCGAAAACAAATCAAGCAGGCTTGTGCTTTGTTGGCACAAAGCGGATCTCAAGCCTTCAATTGTTTTTCGGCGGCTAAGCATCCCTATAGGCACCCCAAAATTCTTCATTTATGGAAGCCATACTTGCATGTATCAAGAGACACAATTACTTGAGGAAACTTCCTGGGATCTTGAGAAGAGACCTCGTGCTAAGGGTTTGGTGCCTCTGGCAACCCGCGAACCCTAGAACCCTAAACCTCAAACTGAACTTGAGCCGACCGTGAACCCAACAGCAGCCACGTTGCTGCCAGAGGCCCATGTAGGCGTAGAAGCTAGGGTCGTAGCCGTAAGCGTCGTAGTTGTACGAGTTGTAATTCCTGGTGCAAAGCAAACCCCTCGGCAAGCAAATGCTCAAAACCTGCAACAACGGCACAGCAACACAGGGATCAGAATAAAAGTGGAATAGGCTTGGGCGAAGTATTATACTGCATGCATAAACGGACTATCGGAAACAGCATTCCTGACTATTCAGGCCGCTAATATCGCCGTGGCTTGGGACGGTGGCTTCAATTCTGGGCTTAGGGGGGTTCAGGTTCAGGCTTAACTAGTTCATGGTTGGGATAGGATTAAAAGTTCAATTTTTTATTCCTTATGGGCTTTAAGTACCCATAAACATGTAAAATGTTACCCAACTATGGCAAAGTTAATGCATTAGACTTAGGGTTCCTCTATGTCGTGCCTTGCAGGCTTAAGCATCGCCGCCCCGACCATGATCAGCAGTATCACCACAGTCAACATCATCAACCTCATCACAGCAGACCCATCGTTGCCTGCTTGCTTTTTTACCGAAGTACTGTAACCATCCACAACAGCAACAACAGCATGATCACTCAGCGCCGCCAGCATCCTCATGTCCATCATCAGCATAATCTTCCTGATCCGAAAAAATCTGAATGCTTGCTTGGACTCATGGCGCTTTGGGATGCCCAGTTCTACGAAAGTTCTGCAGGTTTAGACTTTGGGTTTTAAGCCTTAGGGACGCTCAGTTTTAACCGTAATAGTAAACCCTGCGCCTTAAACATAAACCCCAAACCCTAAACTCCTAAACCCTGAATCCTAACCCTAAACCCGCAAATTCTAAGCCCCGAATCCTAACCAGTTCTACGGCTGAGGGTTGCCTTGTCTTGGGCTTGGGGTTCAATGCTTGGGGATGCGGCCCGGGCCAAGTCATGAGGAGCAATCTTGGGGTCGCGCAACTTGTACGGGCTTCGGGTTTGGGGTTTAGGGTTTAGGGTCTAGGGTCTAGGGTCTAGGGTTTAGGGTTTAGGGTTTAGGGTTTAGGGTCTAGGGTTTAGGGTTTAGGGTTTAGGGTCTAGGGTCTAGGGTTTAGGGTTTAGGGTTTAGGGTCTAGGGTTTAGGGTCTAGGGTTTAGGGTTTTGGGTTTATTTGGGGTTTGGGGTTGAGGGAAAACCCTTTAGGGATGTCCTGGATGCCCAAGCGTTCGTGACACACATCGCCACTGCTGGCACTAAGCCAGAGAGCCTAAGAACCATCGAAGCCACTTGGGGCTACTGGATTGCCCGGAATTCCACCAAAAAGCACCAGAAATTGCGGAACATAAGTTTAAATGTTTTGGGATCCTCCAAATATCTAATCTCCGTATTCAAAGGCTTTTGGGCTTCCTAGTTGCATCGCTTCATGGCAGGGCCTGTCCTCTGCTGGTCCAGCTTTCTTTTCATCTGCTGCTGCTGCCTCTGATACAGCCTCGGGGGAAACCCGAAACCCTAAACCCTAAACTCTAAACTGCATGATGTCCAAGATGAGGCTCGGAGAGACTCGAACCTTTGGGGGGTTTGAAAAATAGAGATATCCGAACCAAACTTCAAATTCGCACCAGTTCTGTCTCTGTAGATGCTATGAAGCCCCTGTAAATGCAGGAAACGCGTACGGATTTTGCTTTCAACACCAACGTCACAACAGTCCGGCAGCAACAACCAAGAAGAAGAATCCCAACCCTAATAGGGAATGTGCCCATCTAGTAGATACTCTGGCCGTGCTTGAAGTATCTATACACCCAGGAACCCCCTGCAGGCTAAAAACATACAACACACAATGTGTAACTCCCAACCCAGCCAAAAAAATCCAAGACCCTTCCAAAGCCCCTGTAGAACCGGGACGTCACTTTTGGAGGTCTCAGCCTTCACGGATTTCTCCCTGCAGATGAAGCATGGTTCAGGGACCCTAATGCTTAAGCCTAGGTCCTTGTGCAGAGCATTTGTTAGCAAAGCGACTTCTAAGGACCATGGGAGTATTTGGATCCCGATTTGAGTACTGAGCAAGGCGGTTGCAACAATCACTGGTCCACATACTATGCTATGCACATTGCTGAGCAAAGGCCTTCAAACCAGAAGTTATCCAAGGCCGTTCACGCTTTAGACCGATCTACAACAGCATGTTCAAACCTCTCTGCGTAGTGTCTTTACGGATAGCAGGTCGTACAGTGCGAGTTTATAACTGAGGGTTTTGGGCCTAAGCGCTCTTCAACCAAAGCACTGAAAACGGGATCACTAATCCCCTTTTTCGAGGGGTGGGCCCGGACAAAAACTTCAAAAACCACCCGAGCGGCTCGAACTGCTCGTACTGGGCCTTTCCCAGGGGTTTAGGTTGTAGGTTCAGAACCAACAGAGTGGGAATGTAAAACTACAGCGCGCGCTGACTACGCGCAGCTTTGGCTTTGAGATAGTTTGAGGGTTTCCGATTGCGGGAGCATCACTTCGGACTAGGGGCTTGGAAGTTCAGTGATTTTGCAGGCACACAAAGCTTAGGGTTTGCGGCTTCGTAAAACGACTTTGCGCTAGAATCTAGAAAGAACCTTTCATTTAGCACTGAAGCCGAAATTACATGACAAACATGGAGTATACGGAAGGCCATTGAAAACCATGGGGTCTTTCGGTAAGGTAGAGAAGAGCAGTATATTGCAAGGGAGACCCGAAATAGTACGATCAGGACTACCATTATTTTCTGTATTTTCTACACTTGCTGTTTTACTGCTTTGACTTCTGACGATGAGAGCTGTTACGACTGTTTCCAATAAGTGTTAGAATCTTCCCCCGCCAACACACACACACACACATTGTCTATCACCTTTGCTTCTCAAGCCCGTTCCCTTAGACCCTAAACTTCAGGGTCTTCAAGCAGAATAGAATTGCTGTGCTTGACAAGCAGCCAGGGTTTCACAGCGACATGCGGGCTCGGTTTGAGATTTGAGGGTTCGCCTGACTGCATCGAGTATTTGGAAATCAGCGAGTTGAACAGCGGTAAGCAAGAGTTGAAGTGAAACCATGGAATTTTCTGACACTACTGACACTACAGACAGCCGCAAGAATCACCAGAAGCAAACCCCAAACCCTGAAAGACCATAAGCACGCAAGCACGAGAACCTGCGAAAAAACGCAAGCTTTAAAACCTAAGCGCCAAATCACCTGAACTGTAAACCTAGAGTACCTTTTGACCCCTCCAACTGCAAAGTCCACGAACCCTTAGTCCCAAACCCTAAACCCTAGCCTAGCACCCGCAAACACACAATCAAGTACCCTCAGCCCAATTTCCTGTTGTATCGCAGGGGAGGGCTCGACAACGATGCCTCCGCGAACTGGGACCAGGCTTATGAGGAAACTAGGTTTAAGCTTCCACTCAAGCTTCCTTTAAGTCTAAGTTTCCTTTACGGGTATTTTACCCGTACTAGGCTATAAGCAAGGGTGCCATAGGAGGGGCTTAAGGTTTGGGGGCAACGCGGACTGAGGGTTTCATGTTGGGGCAGAGGTAACCGGAATAGGGATTTGCACGTGTGATGGCGTGTTAATACTGTAACAGCTCATTAGAAACATGACAACAAAACCTAACAAAATGTGCTAGTGACAGCAATACGAATGAAAGGATAATGATGACGATCATCTTCGTAAAGTCAAAATGCAACAACAAATTTAAAAGCAGAACTTCACCCAAAGTCATAGCAACATTGGTATTGCAAAAATAACAGCATGAACAGCACAAATATGCTTCACGCTAAAAAAACAATTGGCATGCCCACTTTTGTTCGCAGCTGTACCCGGCAGACACTGCTTAGTCCATGTCAAACACTTGCGCCGGCCAAAGATCGAAGCTCCTTGTGTACATATTGACTGCTGCAAAGTGCTCCTGCTGTTGCAAGAGCTCAAGAGCTCAAAGATCTATACCCAGCAGGTCCGTCCTAGAGGACGGCACGTTCAGTGCTCGTTGGATGAGCTCCGCTTTCTTGCCAGATGTTTTCCGCTTTCGCAAGAAATCTTGAAATTTGGGCATCGTCAGCTTTCGCAGCCTTGCCTGCAGTCGAAGCGGTCATGACGGTGTGTTGTCTGGCCGCATCTGCAGCACATGGAACAGCTGTGAAGAAACTGTTCAAAAAAGTAGCCGTAAAAGTAGCAGTGGACAAGGGAGGGACCCAAGCACGAGAGCCCATTTCTCGCATCATTCACAACCCGAAACGCTCAAAAACGAGGCTTTGAGGCAGGAAAACGAACAGTCCAATGCAAAAGAACAAGATAACTCCTGAGCCATCTAAAGTACTCTCGGCACCTGCTGGCAACATTTGCATCATTGATGTACTGCTTTTGCCAAGGTTTATCATAGTTGACAAGGTATGAACTTCAGCTCTGAGAAATTGGGTTCGAGGCAAGCACATGGGCTATGCAGAGGTGGAGCCGTGCAGCACCAAGGACGGACTAAACCTCAATCAAGTTAGAAACCACTGTCAAATAAGGGGCTCGTCGCATGCTCCCACGAAGTTGGGTCCTCGAAGCCCAAGTAAGGTGAAGTCATCGAATGATTGGCTCGCTGTCACGCCGCGCACAGGTCAGGCATGTCCTGAGGCCTCTTCTGGCTTGGGTCGGAATCCTGTGGCAGTTACTTCAAAAAACACGGTGCGTCACCTTTGCCTGCTCACGAAACTGAGGGCAGCATCCTGGGCGAGAAGCTTTCTTGCGATGAACCGCTCCTTCTCCCAACCTGGCATGCGAAGACAGCTCAAAAAAACGCTGGCGAGTGCGAAGTCTCACAGCGGCCTGAGTCTGATGCCTGGTCGAGCTCCGAGCGAACGGCCTCCTCGCCATCGTCAAGGTCGATGAATGCAATGACCGGCTGTTCGGCCGGCTCGGCCTGGATAGCAAAACGAGTATGCAACGACAGACTTTGTTGGGGGAACAACCCGGCCGCTCAGACCCGTCGCGAGGCTTTCAGGACCTGTGCTCGAGACCCCAAACATCGGCAACCTGAAGGTCGAAGCGCCCGAAGCGAATCGTGCGGACAGCAGCCGCCTTTATCGGCCGCCGCTTCAGGGCTAAGAAGGCTTGCTCGACCTGGATAACAAGGTTGTCAGGGCTTTCGAAGTTTTATTGCAAGGATTGTTGGCGATTTATGGGTTTTGGGTTTCGTACACGGGCCTAGGTCAACCCAGGGTCTCTGAAGCAGGTTGAATAGCAAATAAGTTTCGTGTGGTGCATGGATGTGTGGACGGACGGACGGACGGACGGGTTGAGAATATGCACACTGTGCCTGCGTTTGTACACAGTTAACTTACTGATATTTATCCTATGACAAAATGACATATCTAACAGTGTATGTTTCTTCTTATGTGCCTGAGTGTTCATGCATTTATACACCTACATCCTCGCTTTATACACACTTCCCATAAAATAACTAACTAACAGCGACAGGTAACAGCAGGCAGCACAGATGTGGCTGACAAGCCAGATCATACCGTCGCAAGTGTGATCTATGAAAATGATGTCAGACTATGCTGTGCAGCTACAACACGGATATGCAACGACAGACTTTGTTGGGCTGTGCTCGAGACCCCAAACATCGGCAACCGGAAGCCCGAAACCAGTTCCAACATAATAACAGAACCTGCGGCCTCACCGGCCCTGAGCAGACACAGCGTCGAAAGCATCTAGAAGTAGGCAAGGGTTGATTGGGAGCACTGGGAGCTCGGCGCGAAATTCATCTGGGTGGCCCAGGGCTTACCAAAGAAAAAACTAAGGGACCTCTACAGCTGAGTCAAGCCGAAAAAGCAGCTGCACAGGTGAGAACTTAAGACATGTAATCACGGCTCCTGACACCAGCAGACACTATCCTGAGTAGTGGTAGTAGTAGCGGTAGTAGTAGTGGTAGCAGTAGTAGTCGTCGTAGTAGTAGTACTGATAATAGTATAGGAGTAGCAGTAGCAGTAGCAGTAGCCGCAGCCGCAGCCGTAGCAGTAGCCNAGAAGAAGTAGGTGCATCCGCAACAACAACAACAACGTAACAACAACAGCAGCAGCAACAAAAACAGCAATGGCACTAGCACTAGCACTAGCACTAGCACCAGCACCAGCACTAGCACTAGCAACACCAGCACTAGCACCAGCACCAACATAAACACAACAAACACGAAAAGCGTAACAACTACGAGAAATCGAGTAGAGGGGTTCTAGAGCGTACTCCAGAGTCCTATTCAACACCATGGCATGGACGGCCCTTAGAGAATTGAAGCGCTGAAGCTGAGACTCAAACCCCCGGCCTAAGCACTCAAAACCGATTTGCATCTTTCGGATTTGGAAGTTTCCGAAAATAGGGGTACCTTATTTTGGGGTCCCTATAATAAGGATCCTACTATTTAGAGTACTATATTGGGGTCCCCTATTTTCGGAAACTCGCATTTAGTTTAAGGCATCTCGGCCCGAGGGGGTAACACTTCGAACTTCACAAAAGGCATGCTTGCAGGAGTCGAAGCATACAGTAACGCCTCAAGGGTTTAGGGTTTAGGGTTTAGGGGTTTAGGGTTTAGGGGTTTAGGGTTTAGGGTTTAGGGTTTAGGGTTTAGGGAAGCCATGATCCCAAAACCCAAAACTCTTGAAGCATTTGGCAATCATCGCATAACCCACAGGCCTTGCACGACATTGCCTTCAACTGGTTCGCCGACACC
Organism: Symbiodinium sp. clade A Y106; assembly: GCA_003297005.1. Classification (NCBI taxonomy): domain Eukaryota; class Dinophyceae; order Suessiales; family Symbiodiniaceae; genus Symbiodinium; species Symbiodinium sp. clade A. The sequence goes on along the minus strand of BGNK01002150.1, from coordinate 72,492 downwards.
CACAACTCTGGCCTCAACATGGACTTGACTTGGTGACTTCTCTCTCTGCGGGGCCGGTGAAACCAAAGAATCCTTTGCTTAGGGGCTACCCTAAACCCTAAACCCTAACCCCTAAACCCTAAAACCCTAAAACCCTAAACCCTAAACCCTAAAATCCTGAACCCTAAACTGCACCTAGTGAAGCCCAATCCAACCTCCGGCTTCCCTGAACCCTAAGCCCGACACCCGAAATCCAAGGGTTTAGGGTTTAGGGTTTAGGGGTTCGGGTTCAGGATTTAGGGGTTTAGGGTTTAGGGTTTAGTTTGGGGTTTAGGAAGCATACTTCGGATCTCATATTTTCAGACGGCGCGATTTCGACAGAGCTGAAGCCTAAGGAAGGGCCTTGCGGCCTCGGCTTCTGAAAGTATGTGCCGAGGAGCTGAGCTCCCGTGTGCGATTGGACTTTTGGGGTTTAGGGTTTAGGGTTTAGGGTAGGAGTTTAGGATCTGAGGGCGGCAGAAGCTGAGAGGACGAAGGATTCATGCAGGGAGTTATGGGCCCTGGATGTAGTGGAGTATCAGAGTTTGGGGTCGATTCCGGATGCGTGTGAGAAGTTGAAAGGGGGGGGCCTGTAGCTAGCAAAAGTTCTGGATTCGACGTCTTGCGTGACTGTATCATCTTGGGACGGGCGTCGACAGTGGCAGTGGTGGCAGTAGTGAAGCAGCAGGAGTAGTAGTAGTAGTAGTTGTTGTTGTTGTTGTAGTAGTAGTAGCAGCAGTAGTAGCAGTAGTAGAGCAATAGCAGTTATTATTGTTGCTGGAGCAGTAGCACTGGCAACAGCACAAGTAGTCGTCGTCGTAAACAAGGAGGCACTCACGAAATGGCACCACCATCAGACTCATTCTACTATTATTATGCTGAACCAAAACCCTAAACCCTAAACCCTAAGTCGTCATGACTGTCATTATCCTCAGCCTCTGTCTAGCCGCCGTGGTCGTTAAAACGTCTGTCACCCTCATCACCTTCACAGATGCCATCGTGATCACGGTCACCATCTTCATCATGACCAAAATGGTCATCACAAGCCCCACCATTATCGGCAATCATGTGCATCATCATGTGCATCATCATCGCCATCATCAGCACCTGCAACATCAACATCATCATCGTCTGCACTATCGTCGCGATCACATGCTGCCTTGCGAAGCTTTAAGATAATATCGTAAACTTACCCTAAACCTTTAACCCTGAACCGTGTCGTATCAAATGCAACACCCCGGGCCGAATGGGAGAGGCCTGCACCACCAGCGGTGGTGGTGCCACGTTGGCGAGCTTCGTGCCCTCCCGTGCGGAGACGACTCGAGCTATGGCTTTGGGTTGAGGGCTTGGGGTTTTGCAAGTTTGGGTTCTAGGTTGATTAGTGTGCCGGGCTTAAACAGGCCTAATCCTATCCTATCAATGCTGAACCACTGGCAGACACGCCAGAATCCTTCAACTACCGAAACCCCCAAGCCAAATCCCTCACAGCCTTGTGCGCAGTGCTTGGTCCTAGCCATGTGGAGGCTTAGAAAACAACAACGGATCCGGAGACCAAGACGAATGTAGACCAACTGAACCATGTGAGACTTAGATGTCTACGTATGTACATATATATATATATATAGACACACACACATACATATAGCTTCATACCTGTTTAATACTATTTGTTTACGACTTTACTTAACCTAGAGCGACAGATGGACAAGTAGAAAGACAGATAGAAATAGATAGACAGACAGATGGGTCATACCGACATACTGATTGATCAGGTCTCCGACTTCGGGACCCCCCCCAAAAAAAATTTCAGAAGCCCGCTCGTGAGAAAATGTTTCTGTAAAGACTCCTACATGAATCCATCTTGGCTGGCCCTATTAGGCTCCCTTCTACCATAGAAGCCGAAATAACTGGCACTTCTGGGGCTCCTTATTCTAGTGATAGTATGATTACCCAACACCTAGCTCTCATTATTCAGGCCCCTGTCTTGCACACTGGGTGTTCCTCTTCCGGTCCTGCACGCTGAAGATCGTTGTCGGGACGAACCCAGCTCGGAAGATGTCAGCATCGACATTATGTGAAAATTCGTACGCAAACTTCATGTTGTGTCTGTGGTGTACGATTTGTGTCTTACAGCTCCGGGGTTCACGCTGAGCCCGAAGCCCCAAGCCAGTGCTTTCGATCTCTGGAACCCGAGTCGTATACTGGAAATCCCACGCTGCCAGGGATGGGTGCTTTCAGTGCGTCCAGAGCCCAAACCCCAAAGTTCGAAACCCCAATACTTCTAAGATTTGAGGCCTATAGCCCCAAACCCCTCTGAATAATTTATGCGCCCGAGGCCTGATCCGGCTGAAAGCGCTCTTCGTGAAAACCGGTGTTTAAGATTCAGGCTGTAGCGAACTTCCATACATCAAACGACCTCTCGGCCCCTTCTAACACGTGCAGCTTCATACACCCCGCCCTCATCTCCTTAACATCTCGAGCCCTAAACCCCACCGCATCTCCTTAACATCCCCAGCCACTGCTTAGGCCTTCAAACTCATAGAGTCAACAAACATCCGAAACCCACGTACAACCCGCATCAAAACATTATAAGCCCTTGTCAGGGACCTCAAACACCACCTTTTCGGAACCTTGAACGACTCCTTGAAGGAACCCCAAAATGGCTAACCCTTAACCGATTCCTGACAGGGAACCCTCAAATCAACCCTTGAACAACTCCTTGAAGGAAGCGTTAAAGAACGCCCATGGTAACAACTCCAGATAGAGGAACCCGCGTACCTTTTAGTACATTTGCAGGACCCTTCAAGGAACCTTTCCAGGAATCTTAAAGGACCGCTTAGAGTACCCTTATGGTTAAAGCAGTCAGTGCCCCGCCCCCTCCCGAACCCGAACCACTACCGAGGGGGGGTTGGGGTTCGGGTTCGGGTTCGGGTTCCGGTGGCAGGGGG
>BGNK01002150.1:22162-67993 GCA_003297005.1 Symbiodinium sp. clade A Y106 | reverse complement strand
GGGGTTCCGGTTCAGGTTCGGGTTCGGGCGGGGCTCGTTATGGGTTAAAGGAACCTTTGTAGCACCCTTACAGAAGCCCTCAACCCTAAACCCGTTTTACAGGGACCATAAACCCCAAACCCTAAACGGCCTTTAGCCTTTACAGGGCCCTTCAAGGAACCCTTGTAGCACCCTTAAAGGAACCCCTAAAGGCGCCTAAACCCAAGCACGAAATAAACCTTAACTCGTCAATCCTAGACCCTAACGAACCCCTTTAAGGAACCCTTAAACGAACCTTTAAAGCCCTCTACAGCAAAAAATACTGACGCAGTAACCCTTAAAGGACCCCTTTAAGGAACCCCGTAAAGGAGCCCGTGGTCTCTAAACCCTTTTAAGGGAACCATAATGATTCCCAAAACCCGGAAAGGAACCCTTCAAAGGGACCCCTTTTGAGGAACCTCTCAAAGGGACCCCCTTTTTAAGGAACCCTCAAAGGGACCCCCTTTTAAGGAACCCTCAAACAAACCCCCTTTTAAGGAACCCTTCAAAGGGACCCCCCTTTTAAGGAACCCTCAAAGGGACCCCCTTTTTAAGGAACCCTCAAAGGGACCCCCTTTTAAGGAACCCTTCAAAGGGACCCCTTTAAGGAACCCTTCAAAGGGACCCACCTTTTAAGGAACCCTCAAAGAGACCCCCTTTTAAGGAACCCCTCAAAGGAAGCCCCTGGCCTGCAGTTGGTTCACCTGCTCTTTCGTGAGCCCTTTCGCTCTTCCCTCAGAGAGCGAGGCTGGGCTTTCCAGAAGCGGCTCTAAGGATTTGGGTTTAGGGTTTGGGGCTTTAGGATTGATTCTGGTTTATGTATTTAGGGCTGCTTTGGGTTTAGGGTTTTGGGGCTTTAGGATTGTTTCTGGTTTATGTATTTAGGGCTTTACAGCTTTTTTTGGTTATAGTGTTTTAGGGTTTAGGCTTTTTGTTGCAGCGCGCAGTGACTTCAGAAAGGTTTTCTGATGGTTTAGGTAGCTGGACGCCAACATTGTACACCTCGATCATGGCTTGGGGTGCTTGGGCTTTAACCTTCCCATAACCCCCATAAACACTAAACCCAACCCTAAACCAAGCACTGTTTGCCACCTGGCAACCAGCCAGTCCGTCGTGTACGTTGGGGGGACATAGTTCGGCGTGCTTTGCACCTCGTCGACAAGAGGGTTCAGGAATTGTGGGGGTTTACAGTGGGCTGAGAGGGTTTAGGGTTTAGCAGGGGCATCATGACCACAGACAACAATTAGGATGGCCTTCGCAAACCATGCAGTCATAGCGAAAACTATGTCTATATATATATATACATACATGCATACATATGTTAAATATATTTATATATGCATATTATATATATACTTGTTTATAATATACATCTACATATACATATCAACATGAGGCAGGCGCGCCTGGCAATGCCACCAGAACAGAGCTCGGGATCGACAAACATTTGAGCGAATTCTCCGCTTGGCGGTTTGGGCCGGCTTGAGTTATTAGGGTTTCGGCTTGGAGGCTGGGGTGTACCACCATTATTAGGGTGTAGGGTCTACTCGATTTGAGACGGCGTAAAGTTTAAAGCAGTTCAGGTTGCGACATGTTTGGGCTTAATGGCTAAATGGCAATTCGGAGCCGTTCCGAGTTGAGGGGGTTGAGGGATGCATGGCTAAACCCTCAGGCCTAAACTCCCAAGACCTTGGCTAAGAGGTTCGAGGTTGAGGTGTTGACCTTTCAAGGGCAACATACACTCAAACACCCGCTAGAACCCCCGAACATTTTTCTGAATCAGGATCCCCTCAACCCAACACGAGATCCTTTAAGGGCTCCTAATAAGGGTTCCTTTACGGGCCCTCTTTAAGGGAAGATGAAAGGATGGCCTACCCAGGAAAGCTAACGGGGTCGCAGGCGGGCCAAGAGAGAAGCCTGCGAACCCCAAGTTTCTGATGCCTCGAGATCTGGCGCATGCGAAGGGGCTATAGAGTTCAGGGTTTAGGGTTTAGGTTTAGGGTTTAGGGTTTAGGACTTAGGGTTTAGGACTTAGGGGTTAGGGTTCCTTTCCACAAAATCGTGAACCCTAAACCCTAGCCTGCAAACTGCTGAGGCCTCGCGGGATCTTCTGCACATCAGAGCTTTGACAGGTCAGAGCTAGATGGAGGTGTTCAGATCTGCTATCGATTCGGCCATGCGCGTCTCCTCTAAGAGACTCAGGCTCATAGTTCAGGCTTTGTGAGGATTCAGCTGCTCAAAAAAATCGGCGTTGACACGGCACTAGGCAGCGATCTCCTCAGCAACAACGGCACACTCTTGCCAACTTTCAGGCTGCCATTCTGCTACTAATACAGGGGCCTCAATAATTGGAATAGGGTTTCGGGGTATGTTGTGGAGCCGTTCTCAAATCATCACTGTGCTTCGCCGCCTTGCTGCCTCTGCCACGGAAAACCATCAGGGCTTCGGTCTTTCCGGGATCAAGGTTCGTCTGAACCCCGATAAGGATGAGACATTGGCGGGCGATGGAAGCAGCACGGGCAGTGTTGTTGCCAAGCTCGCTGGGGTTTTGAGCCTCAATGATGAGTCAAGTCATCAAGCCAGGTCGTCGGCTGTGCCGTGCGGCACTCATTGGCAATGTGCACTCGGGCCGCTATGCCAGCCTGGCTCATCCTCATCGATGGTGCGTAAAGCGGCGAGTGCTGAACAACATGTCCTCTAACGGCTAACGGAGCACCCGGCACTGTGCCCACGCTTGTAGCATAAACTCGCTCCGATGCGACATCAGTGGTAAACCACGTACCGGCCGGAACTGGTGCATAACATGCTGGGCCGCAGAATATATGGGCCTTAATAATTGGAATAGGGTCTCGGTTTTTTGTACTTTATTTATAAGGAACCCGCAAAACCCTTTTCTGATGATTAAGGCTCCTACATGCCTGGAAGGGCTCGACTATGAACCTTGGTATCTGCAGTGTACTGCCCACCCCAAGGCCGCAGGTCTATTATTGCAAGCCAGAAGCCAAGAACTTGGGCCTACATCCTAACTCAAATTTGTCGTTGAGGGGATGGTGTCCATGAATCCGCAAGCCTCTGCAATGATAAGCTTCTGTTCGGCGAGCTCTGTGTTCAGCTGCTGCTGCTTGGCATCGTACTCCTGGCGTAGTTGCTGGTCGGGCTCTTCCTGTTTCAGACTGAAGTCTAAGCTTTGGTGTTTCCGGCTTTAAGGTGGATATCAAAGACAGAAGGAACAACAGGACGATCATGCTTACACATCATAATTGAAAGCCTCTCGACCGTCATTCGGGATGCGGTTAAGGCTCGGTTGGGACACTGTCAGAAATCGAAGTCTTCGCGGTAGACTCACCATGGACATCGTGTTTCGTCGTTGTAATCTGTCTCTTTTCCGTAGCCCTTTAAAATTTATTCAGGGTCTGGGGAACTCACCTGGCCCCAAGCAGGGTTATTAGGATCCGTATAAAGAAACCTCAGAAGGAGGCCCAGGGGCTGCAGACCCTTTTTCACCCTTGACACTTGAGCCAACCACGTCAGTGTTAAGACGAGTCAGCCCTGCACCCCAAAACCCTAAACCCCCAATTCCCCCAAACCGGTCCCCTCTTATAGCCTAAACCCCTAAACCCCTTATTCCCCTAAACCCCTATCGTCTGAACCCCCAAAGCCCTAAACCCTGAACCCTAAAGCCTAAACCCATCATCGACCTCATCCAGCTTGATAAAGTCCCGGGTCATCTTTATCTCGGTCCGAACGTCCCCCGACAGACTCGAAGGAATGCCTTCAGCTGCGAGACATCTGTCGTTGGTCTTTGAGCTTAGGGGCTACGGTTTAGTCGTTGTAGGATTTGCTGTTAAGTGCACTGGAGCTTTCAGGGTTCAGGGTTTAGGATTGATTCTTTTGCTTCCGCGAAGCTAGATTGCCAGAAGTTTAGCTGGCGAACCGACCCAGATCCTTCACCCCAAACCCACCCGAAACCCCAAACCCTGCCTGCTACAACTCAGGAAATGCTGGCTGCGCCCAAACGCACATTCAGGAGCTGGAATACGTGGGTACTTCTTACAGAAGGGGCTCCCTTTCTTTTTCTTTTGTTTGTGAGGAAAGAAGGATCCTACCACTCTTCAGGTTCTATGTAAAGATCAACTTGAAAAGTGCTACATGTCTAACACTTCCTTATATTGCTGGGGCCCACAGTCTTCACCATGTTCATGAGCAACAAAGCGATGCTTAGGTTTGCTGTCTGGGATCGGGGATCGAGGGTCTTCAGGGCTTAGGGTTTAGGGGGAGCTTTCCCAGCAACATACACTCTGACCACAGTAGGGTACCGAGACCAAGAACCGTGTGAACATGCTGGACGATGTTGTAAGCAGCGCAAAATACCTAGACCCTGTAGTACCCTGATTGGTTACCATAAACTTCTTATTCACTATAGGACACTAACCATAAAAGGTTATCCAGAAAAATGCAGCATTCTAGGGTCTAGGTGTGTTCCGGAAGGCTTGGCGGCTGTAGGGCAGATTGCGGCTGCTGATTTGCAGGCTCTTGCAGAGCTCAATCTAAGGCCCAGGGATTTGGCATTTTCGGGTTAGGGCCCTGCTGAGACTGAAACCCTAACCCGAAACCCTATCCTTGTCTCTAAACCCAAAGCCGTAAAGACTAGAGCTTAGGGTTCTAGCCGAAACGAAGAGCCACTTTCAGTGCTCAAAGCATTTGGTCTAAGACTCTGTTTCAAGGCTGCAGGATATGGGGTTACAAACAAGACTTCATACGGTTTGCACACTACAGGCTTTATAGAGTTGTTGTACGGGGGTTTATATAAGATTCCCCATAGGCCTGAACCCTAAACCCTAAATCCTAAACGCTACGCCCTAAACCGCCCCGACATGCAACCAGTGTGCTCATGAGCAGTGCCGAGGCAGATTGATGCGTAATGACAATGCTCTTGTCGGCATCGTCCTTCGCAGCCACTTTTCGGTTGGGGAGCCTAGCTTAAGTCAGAATTCAGGGGGTTTGGTGTTTGGGGTTTAGGGTTAGGGTTGAGGGTTGAGGGTTTAGGGTTGAGGGTCGAAGGTTTGGGGTTTGGTGTTCAGGGTCTGGGTTTTGCTCTTGAGGGTCCAGGCCTTGGGCTTACGGCTTGGGGTTTAGGGCTCGGTTTAGGGCTTAGGGTTTAGGATTTAGGGCTTAGGGCTTAGGGCTTAGGGCTTAGGGCTTAGGGCTTGTCCCGGTAAAACCTTCTCGCCAAACCTGAACCATGCGTGTCTTCCACAGCCGCAACCGGGACCTTCCGGTGTCTTTCCTGTGCTTGGTTGCCCTTGTTGTCTTCTTAGTTGCTGAGTTCATAAGCCCCAAAAAGTGTACACTTTTCGTTTTATAGTGGGTAGAATTATCCCAAAAAGTGTAAAGTGTATCCACTCAGCTACTAAGTCTTCTTTGGGGGTAGACCCCAAACCCAAAGCCCTAAAATCACAACCAGACGCGCAGGGCAGACTCTCAACTGGCGCCTGAACAGGAAAATCCTTTGCCCCCGGCCACATCCAAAGACTTGAACTAGAGTCGACCTTCCCCTACCCGTTAGACTTCCTGTCGTATTGAATCCCCACCCAGAAATGCAGTCAGAGTGTGGCTCTACAAGAATGGCCGTAGAAAGTAGACCCTGATTTGTTGGGGTGCAGCCTCTTATCGTACTTCTTCTGACTAGTAGAATAACTATGATGAGGAGCCCTGAGGAATAGTAGCACTATTCCGTCTGCTTTGAGGTTTGGGGCTTGGGGCTGCAGCATGCTTTGGGCCTTCATGTTTCTGGGCTTCTAACCTTTTGGGGTACTACAATCCCAATTTAATCACCCTAAGCCCTAAACCCCTAAACTCTAAACCGTGGTGTTTGCACCGGAAGCCCTGGCTGAGGGGCTTACCTTGTGCACCGAGGGTTTGGAGGTTTAGGGTTCAAGCGAGTTCACTTTGCCTGTAAGGCCGATGTAGGGTGTAGGGTTTAGGTTTCAGGGTGTAGGGTTTAGGGTTTTGGGCTTGGGAACAGAACTGTCAAAAAACTGCCTTCGTCTGGGCCTTGATCCAGCCATCCAACCTCGGAACATCGTCTTCTAGAGGTTAGAGCTTCAGGGTTTACGACCTCTCCAGTGTCCGGGCACTGGTCGCAAATCCAGTCCTTCTCAGCCTCTGCACAACCCTAAACCCTAAACTCTAAAAGACAACCTTGTTTTGGCCTATGTTGCTTCAAAGTGGGGCTACTTTCTACAGTCCGTAGAGGCCGCACGCCGAAATCCAGAAACCCCTTAACCTTGTGTGAGGTTTTGGGTTTAGAAGGGCTTACGGTTTAGGGTTGTGGGTCTACGGTATAGGGTTTAGGGTTTGGTCTGGCATTTATAGTAGAAGCCAGAAACTTGGAACATCATTCTCCGCATGCCCTTAAGGTAAAGTACAAGGGATCCTAGCACGAATCATCCTAAACCCATGTTCCAACTTTCTGGGATTCGCTGTAACTTCAGTCTGGGAGTTGTGCGGAATTGAGAACAATGGTCAGGGGCGGATCAAGGCAGGTAGGATGAAGGATTCGTGAAAAGAAGGGCTCTTCATTGCGGATCACGCCACCTACTTTCATCCCACTGCTGGAGCCCTTGGAAAGGATCACTCTGGGATTCCGTATTCAGGACTTGATGGTTAATTAAGGGCCCAGGGGCTTGAAGGTAGCAGTGCAGGGCTCTGCGAAAGCCGACGTGGAGGGTTTAGGGTTTAGAGCCCAGTTTAGGGGCTGCCATGTTTGCTGTCATTGCGCCTGCTTGGAAGATCAAGGGATGATTGGGGCTGTAAGCACCTGCATGACCCCCGTATAAGCTAACTACTCGGTTCCGCAATCCTCTCAACCGAGCCTCGTCGGTGAAGGCACTTAGCCATGTCAGGGGCGCGGAGCATTGGTCCAGATGCTAGTGAACCCTGAATCCTTCTGGTTCCAACTTCCAACACGAGCGCTCTGAAACCCTTATGGCAGCCTTTAGGAAACCCGAGAAAACCCTGAAAACTCAGGCCCTATACCCTGGGTCCTACCACTCAGAGCTCCAGAGCAAAAGGCATACCACTCCAGCCAAGCGGCCATTTCACGTCTTTTCCCTTCTTCTCGAGTGCTGCCTCAAACAGTCGCAACAACTTCCTAGAAAAGGCATGTAAGCCAATGCTCGATGGTGGTGGATGGTAGTTCAACAAATCCGATTCAGTCTTCTCATTTTGATGTTCTGCTGCTGCTGCTGCTGCCCCGGCAATAAAAGCGCATCCTGCTGCTAATGGTCATGTGACACCCAGCCAGGCAAAGACCTTCATGACGGTAGGGGGTGTGTAGTCAAAGAAAGTGGCATGATCTCAACGCTTCTGAAACCGTCGTCCCGAAACCCTAATCCCTAAAGCCATCCCTAAACCCTCATCCCCCCTGTAATACACCATACGGCCTTCTTGGCCAGCCAGGCCGTTGCCAGGGCGTTCCGCTTCTGCCAGATGGTGGCCTGATCTGCTTCCTGAGCGTCAGGGATTGTAGGGGTTGCCGGGTCCTCGGACTCCTAGGATTGCTAGGGCTTAGTAGGGTTGTGGGGTCTAGGGCATTGCACTGTCCATGTTGTGTGCATGAGCTGTGGTCTCCACACAAATCAACAGAACAACTTTGGGTACAATGCATCTGGCATCACATAGTAGTGCCGATTTTCGCATCACGTCGAATTACGAGTTACTAGTACCTAGACCCCCAAAAGTAAGTAAAATAATGGGCCAAAACCTATAAAGGCTATTATTCTACATACTTTTGGGGTCCAGGTAGTGTGATCTCAAATCAATTCTGGCTCTAGAGACGCAGCCAGCATCTCCAGCCTGAACCCTTCACGCTGCGCAGCCCAGTTCCTCGGAACCTTAGCCTTTTTCTTACCATTTGGTTTGAATAAAGGAACCGAAAACGAAAAATGGCCAAAGGGTACCACGGGAACCTAGATGATGTTTTCAGGCTACAGTGTCACATCGATGAATCAGAATCGGAATGGTTGGAGGTCATAAACAGTTAGGGATGAAGGACCATTAGTGTGTTTGCTTTGACTTTCGTGGTCTGCCAAGGACATGACCAATTCACGGGCTGTTGAACAATTTTGGGATGGCACTCCGCGCTTGAATCCTGAACCATCCTGAGTGCAACCGAAACGGAAGGCCCGCCACCTGGAAGCCCTGAACCCACGCTCCTTTGATCAGGATGTTAATCGGGATCATAATATTAACGCCACTAAAGAAATTTACATGAAGCAAAACCGCAGAACCACGAGGACCTCCTGGAACCTCATTCCAATCCAGGCGACTTTGGACAATGCCTGCTTCTTCACCATCAAGCCTGGTCGCTCCCTCGAAATCCCGGAAAACCCTACACCCTATGGACCCCGCCCCAAATCCTAAACCCTAAATCCTATAAGCCCGAACCCACGAGAAGCCACTACACCCTAAACTCCCCAAAGGCCTTACACCCTGTAGGTCCCAAACCCTAAACTCTAAATCCCCTCAAGCCCTACGCCCTATAGAACTCAAACCCTAAACCCAATAATCCGCAAAGCATGGTCGCGCTGAAACCTAGCTGAAGCGCTTGAACCCAGAGTCCGAACCCATCGCATCTTCCATTCCATCCACCCATTCCCAGCCTCACCTCCATCACTATCATAATCATAGCAACAAAAAGAAGAATGATATCTAATAACCCATAAGAGCAGAAACAAACATAACAATAGTAGCAGGAGATACTCTTACTGTTAGCTATTATCAACATCAAGGTCATAAGAAGACTGACAATCCCAACTTTCCGCATCATCTTCGTAATCCTCCTCATCCTCATGCTCGTCATCCCAGGGGTTAAGGTTTCACGATGCCACTGGCTCTAACAGGCTGCATGAAGCTCCTGCGTATACATCTCAAAATCCCAACACAAAATAGTATGATATAATACATACACTTTAGTATAGTATAGTATATACAGTATAGTACAGCATAGTACAGTCCAGCAAAGTTTATTATGATCTTCAGAGCTGGCATGTTCAAGTCCGCCCTAGCTCCAACGCCGCAACTGATGTCAGCCTCAAGGCAAAAGTCGAAACCTTGCACTGTTGGGCAAACCAGTATACGGAATCGATTTACATCCCTAAACCCTAAACCCTAAACCCTAAATAGGCTTTGGGGACTTTAGGGTTTAAGGGATTTAGTATACCTAAATAACCTAAACCACGCACTCGAAATTGCACCGTCGCAAGATGCTTCCGCTTATGCGCCACTCTACGGCAAACCCTATAAACCCTAAACCATAAACCCTAAACCCCACCCACTCCTAAATCAAAACACCCGCCGAAAGCTCGCTTTAGCCAGTGCCTTCCATCTTTTGGTAGGCGCGGGCTGCCGCCGACCTTGGGGCTCGACTGCTTTTGGGGAAAGGGGTCTATAGGGTTTAGGGTGTCGTTTTAGGGTTGAGAGTGCAGAGTTTCGGCTTTTGAGGCTTAGGCTTTGGGGGCTTAGGGTCTAGGGTTTTGGGAGGCTGTTAGGTTCACTAGGGAATGTTGCGGAGGATTGTTCTTGCTTTTGAAAGGCGGCAGGGCGGTGGTTTCAAGGCTTTCAGGGCATCTGGGGGTCGTTGTTCCTGGCTTCGGGGAAAAGAAGTTCTGGGGGTTTAAAGTCTAGGCTTGGCGCGCCTTAGGGGTTCCTTAGGGGCTTGATAAGGATATGTAAGCGTGTGTTTAAGGGTTCTGTAGGGCCTTGTGGGATTTCAGGGGCCTATGTCATCGGTGTCTCAGGTTTTTTATGCACCGGAAGGTCCAACCCGAGCTCCGAGAACAAACCTATAGTGAACCCCAGAAAGTTGGAACATCGATTTAGGATGATTCATGCTAGGATTCCCTTTACTTTACTTTGAGGGCATGAGGCTAATGATGTTCCAACTTTCTAGCTTCTACTGTATCGTGAATACGCCCAGCAGCCAGCCAAATCGCGAAGCCTTCTCATTCTGCTTCTTTCGGGCTTCCAGAGACCTTAGCAGTGCCCATCCCGGACCAGCACAAACTCCCCTAAACCCTAAACCCTAAACCAGGATTTGGTGTTTCAGGTTTAGGGTTGGTCCGGGTTTCAAGAACTTGGAGGTTACGCTTGCCATGCCAGCATGGTTTAGGGCTTTCTGAAGGGTCCGCCACGTCTTAACCCGAGACACAGCATCTCAGCCTATGTCCGTAAGGTGTTTGACCAGACATGCAAGTTCATGCAAGTGCTTTCGGCTGGAGGACCAAGAACAGTGTGGAGGCTCAGGGATATGTAATGATTGAGTTCAGCGTTTTGGAGTCACGATTTGCCCCTTTTACGCACTAAAGCTCCTCTAGACTTGCAACCGACACGCCACATGACCCCGGATGAACCCTAAGATGCCCCAAGCACTAAATCCCAACTATCAACACGTAAACCTCGTCCACAGCTGAGAAGCTTTTGTTCCATCTGGTTCCGTTCGATGGCCTGCACTGCACTGGCATGGGTTTGGGCTTGGGCTTTGTACCAGCTAGTTCAACTACATGAAACACATCAAACGGGCGCATTGCGCTATGGCTGGACTCGGACAGCGGTCAAAGCCATGAGCACATGGCTTGGGCATATCATGCTACCTGGTACGTACTTATAACACATTGAGATCGGGCATTTCACAAGAACGTTACTGCCTCATAATCCTAGCACGGTGCTCTTGTTCATTCCCTAAACCCTAACCTATCCACTTCTCAAGATTGGTCCAGGTGTTCGAGGCATCCGTGACACAACCCTCGCCAGTTGACATGTCAAACCTCAGATGCATTGCACGACTTCGCGATCTAGCGCATGAGGTCTACATTTCATTATGGACAATTTAGGGTTCGGGTTTTGAAGGACGCTTGTACAGCGTTCAGTGTTTGGGGACAAACAACGAACAAGTTTCATAATTCCGACAGAGAGCGCTGCGTCAATAGAGCCGTGTCCAGGATGACAGACACGGAAACGGCACAAAGCAGACAATGCTAAACCTCAACCTTATCCCCAAAACGTGGCGGCTCTATCCACAGCCAAGTTCAAGGATAGAGGACTTGCTACAATGGAAGGGACATCCCCAACTACACAACTACACATGAACCAAATNGCTAAACCTCAACCTTATCCCCAAAACGTGGCGGCTCTATCCACAGCCAAGTTCAAGGATAGAGGACTTGCTACAATGGAAGGGACATCCCCAACTACACAACTACACATGAACCAAATAGGCACTCAGAGTCAGAGTCCTAAAATCACCTAGCGCCGCAGACTACAATGCCTAGAGCCTAAATCCAAAATCAAAAGAAGCATCCAACCCGGAACTCCAACACCTGCAACTCTAGACACAAAACTCACAGAGCCCCCAAACCCTAAACCTTAAACCCTAAACCCTAAGAAGTTGCAACAAGGAATTCAGAGGGGCTATGAACCCTAGACCCTAAACCCCAGACCCGAAACCGTTCATGTCACCACAGGCATGTAGACCGTAATGTCGGGGGCCAGGGGTCCTGGGGTATAATGTGGTATAGTCTTATGGGGACTAGAAACTGATATTATGACGGATGGTGAACGCCTATGCAAAGCCCTAGAAGACGTTGCCTAGAAGACGCTGCGGCCCCTGATATGGAGGCTTTGTTGTATTTCATAGGGTTTTGATGATTGATTACGGTACGTATACATCTTTGACGGAGCCTCAAGAATAATATTGATACTTGCTGAAGCCCTACAAACCTTGAGTCACTAGATGGATCCTATATCCATAAACCCGAAACCCTAAACCCTCAACCCTTCAGCGCTTAATATAGGGGCCTTAATTAATTAGAATAGGGTTTTGGGGCCCATAATACTGTAATTATAATAAGGAACAACCAAAATAATATTGGCAACTATTTAAGCCCCTATAGTAAATCCTGATTCTTTTTACACTCGCTTCGCCCAGGATCGCCAGGGTGGTGTCGTCCGGCTGGCAACCGGCCGCCACGGCCCGACGATACCTGGGGTTTTGAGGGTTTAGGGTTTAGGGTTTGAAGGGTCAAGATTGAATTTAAGGCTCTAGGAGGATTTATAGGTTTAGTCAAGAGGTTGGCGTTCAGGATTTGGGGCCCTGGGCTCAAACTCTAGTCTATGTGGATTACGCGTTACGATGCTGTCGACTCCTCGTGAAATCCAGCCGGCAGGACTGAGTGTAGGGACCTGATTAAGAAACCCTGGGGCTATAACCCCAAAATAGTAGGACTCATATAAGGAACCCGAATAAGGCCCAAGGTTTCTTAATCAGGTTTCTATATTGGTGCAGATAGGGGTTTTGGGGCCCATCATACAATAAATATATATATACATATAATAAGGAACTCCCAAAATAGTATAGGTAATAATTAAGGCCCCCTATATTAGTGCAGATCAGCCACCAGCTGTTTATGTCCAAATCCCCCACGCGGCTCGCTGCCGCTAGCAGGCTGTTCCTCGCTGTCTCGCTTTCACGGAATCCTAAACCACAAAATCCCCGCACGGTAATGCGAAGGTACAGAGGAATTACAAATATATATATATGTAGAGATAGTTAGATAGGTAGATAGATGGACAGATAGATAGCAGAATAGAAAGATAGATAGTCAGATGAACAGATAGTTAGATGAACAGATAGTTAGATGAACAGATAGATAGATGAACAGATAGATAGATAGATAGAGGGAGGGATAGAGAGAAAGGGAGATAGACAGATAGGCAGAAAGACAGATACACAGATAGACAGACAGACAGAGTCACAGACTGACGGAGATACAGGTAACGACAAAGATACCGACACAGATAGAAATATGGATATCGATACAGGCATAGATATAGGTCTAGCTACAGATATAGGTGAAGATTTAGATACAGATGCCAGACAACGGTACCTCCATCTCTATATGCTAGACAAAGGTACCTCCATCCCTATATGTACATAACATATATATATATACTTAGATATAGATATAGATATAGATACAGATATATGAACGAGTATGTATAGATGCTTGTATGGATGTACGTATGTATGAACGTACGTATGTAGGTATGCCTGTACGTAGGTATGCCTGTATGTATGTATGTATGTATGTATGTATGTATGTATGCATGTATGTGTGTATGTACGTATGTATGTGTGTATGCATGCAACATGTATATATGTATGTAGGCATGTGCATACGTGTGTGCGCGTGCGTACGTGCATGTATGTAGCTATGTAGCAGTGCATGTATTTATGTGTGTATTTCTATATAGATGTGCGTAGGTATGCATGCATGCATGTATGTTTGTTTGCACAATTCTCTCTCTGTCTCTCTCTCTCTCTCGCTACTTCTGTATGTATGTGTGTACGTAGGTATGTATGTATGCATGTATGTGTATATACAATTATCTCAGAATTCGTTCTCTTCCTCTCCCTCTCTCTCTCCCTCGCTCGCTGTCGCTGATTTCAATCTTTTGGCATACCCTGCAATACAATGCTTTGGGCTACGTTGAGCCTTAGGCTACCGCCAGGGTAAAGTCCTCAGCCCGAAAGCCAAGGGGTTTGCAGAAATTCTTCTTATGAATCGGTAGGAGCTACATGCTCACATGGTCATTCTAGGATGCCGATAGAACCTGGAAAGTCGGGACGAGGCGCTTTCCAAAACAAGGATCCTGCGCCATTGCAGTCTGGTTCGAACGTGCCCGGTAGTCGAGAGAGCGTAAGGTTTCATTAAAGGTGTTTGGCATTTGAGTTTAGTATTCCATCGTTGCTTTTTTTGGGTGGTAGGCAGGAAATAGTAGTCACGAATCTGAATCCTGAACGCTAGACCGCGGAGCCTCGATCCCTAAAACCTAAACCCCGCAACTACAACACCCTAAAGCCTAAAATTCTATCAGATACGAGCGGCAGAGCATCCGTGTCCAGATTCGCCTGGACCTGCTGCGCCTTCCCATGGAATCACTAATTACTACGATTGTTACTACTACTACTACTACTACTACTACCATTACCATGATTACCGTTACCACTATCAGTACTATCACTATCCTTACTATTGCTATTTTTGCTCGAATTATTAGTAGCTAGTAACCATTGCTCACAATGAGCCTGACGTCTGAGCCGTGCACTGCCCAACACACCACCGCTTGTTCTGGGTTTAGGGTTTAGGGGGCTTAGGGTTTAGGGTTTAGGGTTTCTACATGGCGGTAACGGTTTTGCTTGTTGCTCGTGGCACTTCAGTGACCTGGATGATGGCGATGACGATGAGATGATGGCTCTGCCGACTGTGAATGCTTGAACACAGTCAGTAACGACCTACCCCAACTCACCGTTGCTACTAGATTAGAATAAGAACGGCAACCACAACTGACAACCGTGCAGCCTGGGGCCATGGAAGACCGCTTAGCAAAATCACAAAAAAAAATACATTAACGCTCCAATTAGAATCCTTGCAAAACCCTACCCATAGGCCCCAAAGTAGCTCCTTTTTGGGGTTACTTTATAGAATTCTAAATGTGAACCCCAAAAAGGAACTACATTGGGGCCTATGGGTAGACACACCCCATACTTCCTCTGAAGACCCCTCCAAAACACACCACAAAATTACAGAAAAATCACACAAGAAAGCTTCTAAACCCTCAACGATGAAACACTAAACCCTGAACCCTAAATCCTAAACCCGAAACCCCTAAACCCCTAGTGTTTAGGGGTTTAGGGTTTAGGGTTTACCCCGCCTTCTCCAGCCACTTCCCAGCCGCCTTAAGGTCGCCCTTGTTGGCTGCTGCATTAATGAGCGTGCCTTTGACTGTCTGGTGCTTAGTAGGGAATGGGGGAATGGATTATGGAGACTACTAGTGGGGACTATAGGGACTACTATAGGGATCCATTCCCCCATCCCCTCCTAAGCATCAGGGAGCTGAAGGGCTAGCGCGGCTGGGGTTTAGGGCTTAGGGCATTTGTTTTTTTGGCTTTGGGGTTTAGGGTTTCGAGGGTTTCGGGCTTAGGCTGCAATTGGGGGGAATCAGGGCTTTGGGCTTAACTAGGGTGTTGAATCATAGTTTAGGGTTTATAGGGTTTAGGGTCTGATTTCAAGGCTAAATTTAGGTGTTTGGGCGTTAGGGTGTTTGGGCCAGGGCTGCTGTTCAGGGTTTAGGGAACGGTTCTTCGGCATCGAAATGCAGCATTGGGCCTGGCGATTAGAGATAAGGGCTTGGCTAGATCTTGGGGGAGATCTCTGAGCATGGGAATCAGGATTCACTTTTAGGGCTTATGGCTTAGGGGCTGAGGGTTGGTTAGGGTTTAGAGTTTAGCGGTGAGAGCTGTGGGGTTTCAGCTTTTAGGATTGCTTTGTTGAAGCATACTGTTCTAACGGCAGGCTTTGGGGCGTCGGATTGAAGGCTTTGGGTTCAAAATAGGGCTCGGGGGCTAAGAGCTCTTTGGGGTTTAGGGCTAGGCTTGAGGTTTAAGAGTCACGGGGTTCCGTAAAGGGAACTATATGGGTTCTTTAAACTACCCAAGAAGGTGTAGGGTTCGATGAGCTGTCATAAGGATTTTTTTATGGGGTGCTTCTTCCTGGGACTTCTAATTGTTCCGATAAGAGCTGCCAAGAAAGAGCTACTGCCTTAGTCTTTAGCCAAACAACAGAAACCGTAAACTCCTGCAGCCCCCAAACACGAATCTTAAACCCTGAACACTAAACCCTAAACCCCAAACCCAAAAGACTAACCTACTACAAGTAACCATAGCGCTACAACTCATGATTCCCAGGGCCTGCACCTTGTGGTCCGGAACCCAAAGCAGGAAAGCCTGAAATCCCTTTAAACGGTTTAGGGCTTAGAGATTTTTCTAACGCCTGTTTTTCCCCCCGTCCGCCTGAAGTAGAAGCCAGAAAGTTGGAATATCAATCTCCTGAGCCCTAAGCAGCCTTGAGGCCCTGAAGCCGTAAAGCTTAAACCCCAAGGCTTAAGCCCTAAGCCCTAAGTCCTATGCCCTTAGAACCCCCCTCCCCCTTCCGGAAAACTACGAGCCCCCAAGGCTCCGAGAATACGTTCCCCAACCTACGTGTAACCAAAGCAGAGGCTCATGAAAGACAGGGTTTAGGGTTATAGGGTTTAGGGTTTAGGTTTGTAAGGCTTAGGGTTATACGGTTTAGGGTTTAGGGTTGTAGGGTTTGCAAGTGAAACTTGTGTCCCTCTCTCCCTGCCGCCTTTGACTGCAGGAAATCGCGACTACTGCAGCTGGAAGGAGGATCAAAGGGCTCCGCAAGGTGGGGGCCCGGGGTAGGACGCTCTGCTTTGTCCGAGCCGAGCCATAGATACCCTGAAATATCACCTGTGCCTTCCTCTGAAGCAAGACCCGGAGTGCTACAACATCTGCTACCACTTGCATGGTAGCGGAGCCTGCCTGAGGGCAGGTTCGAGATCCAGGGACCTACGGCTTCAGCAGAATCCGCTACGTGGTGCTACAACTGCACAGCTGAACTGCTGAAGATAAGATGAGTGGAACCGCAGATGTACCTGTAGTGACTGCGGGTCGCACGAAGGATGGCATACCAACACGGGCCGGCGAAGCCAACACGTTCATACAGTATGAAGAAGCAGCCCTCCTTTGGGAGCAGTCTCTCACCTATGAGAAACGGTACACCGCCGGACCAAAGTTGGTACAGGAACTCACTGGAGCTGCACGCAGACTGGTGTCTGGTTTGGCCAATGACTCGAAGGAGCTGACGTTTGCACATGTAGCGTCACAGATGGCCGCACCTTCGTACAAAGGCTTCGCAGTCACCAAACCTCGACACCCGGCCAACTTGGTGGAGGAGTGCTACGAGCAAATCCTCGTGAAACGCAACCTAACACTGATTGAAACTCTAGTCCCCAAAACCCAAGACCTCAAAGGAACCCTAAGCCCAAACCTTGTCAACAAAGGTGAGCGCTTCCGTTGCTACAAATGCCGATATGTATGCTTGTTACAGCAACTTGCTGTAACGCCCGTAAGCAAGAACCACGCAAGCAAAAGGCCAAGCCGTAAAGACTAAGCCCCGAAAGCCACAAGCCCGACACCATGAACCCAAAACAACCTCAAACCCTTGATCCCAAGCCCCTCAACGCTCATACCCTGACACCCTCAACCCTAAAACCCTGAGCTGGGTTCGCGTAAAGGAGATTAACTTAAGATAGTTACCGTAATCATTAAGCCCGGTTGTTTACTGCAGATCCCTAGGATGGTAACTTAGGTTGAGTTCCCTGACAAGAACCCAGCGAACCCTGTCACAAATACCGAAGGCCGTGGCACTGAAGCTCACCCTACACCCTAAATCATCCCTAAACCCTAAGCCCCTAACCCCAAACCTTCATCCCTAAGCCCTAAACCCCAATCCCCAAACCCTAATCCCTAAACCCTAATCCGAGGTGCTGAAGGTGATCGCGTCGTGCTTGCTTCCGGCCACACTGGCCCGCTCGAACCACCGCTCCGCAGCCTGCTAAGAGGCCCAAGCGACTCAGTAAGTAGTAAGGTTCCTAGATAGAAGGGTTCCTTAACAGGGATCTATAAGGGACAAATTGGGGCTGGTCAGCGGGTTGCTTTCGGATTGAAGCTCAAAATTTCTCGGGGTTTAGGGTTCAGGGTTTAGACTTACGCCTTAGGCCAATTGGAGCTTGTTCAAGGTTCATGGCAGGCTTCTGTAGTTCAGCGGTCCCGGGTTCGGGGGCTAGAACACTGAACACCCTGAAACCCCTAAATCCCCAAAGTTCTATCTTAAACCTCTCCAGGCCTGAGACCTCAAACCTCAAAACCCCAAAACAGCCCGTTGTGTACCTCCAGATCTGCACTCTTGGCGCACGCATCCATTAGGATGCTGAAGGTGCGTGTATCAGGTAGGATTCCATCTGCCTGTCCAGCGGAAGGACGGGCTCTTGTGCTTGTGGATGGGACCCCTAAATCTCCTGAACCCTAAACCTCAAACCCTAAAGGGTTTAGGCGTTTCCTGCCCTAAACCCTAAACCCTAAACCCTAAACCCTAAACCTCAAACCCTAAAGGGTTTAGGCGTTTCATGGCGTTTCCTGGATTTGGGGATTTTTGAGGTAAACCCCGCCTCCATCCGCTCGAACCAGGACTCGGCAGTAGCAAGAGCTCCCTGCTTGGCCTCCGGTGGTCTCTTTTGCTGCGTTGGAGGTTAGTAGGGCTACGTTGAACTAAGGGTTTGGTTTTTACTCAGGCTTTTGGGTTTAGGGTCTTGCAGGGTTTGGAGTGTAGCGTTCAGGATCTGTCTAAGTTGTGGCCTTAAAGTATAGTTTAGGGTACCTTTGTGAGTCTGAAAAATCGGAGGCTCTAGGGGCATGGGGTTTGGGCTGACGGAGTGACTGTGAGATCTAGCTGTGGGAACATGATAGGCTCCAGGATAGGAAAGCCTTTCGGGTTAAGTGCGTGCAAGGGTCAGGGTTTGGGCGATTAGTGAGGAGGTTTGGGCTTTGGGCTTTGCAGGGTGTATCGTAGCTTCTGCAGGTGTTTTCGCACCTGTGCAAAGTCTCACAAAGCGCTTCTCGCACGAAGAAGGATGTGATCCATGTTTCGGTTGCGATTTAGGGTTTAGGAATTTAAGCCATAGAAAACAAAAGCTATCGTGCATCACACCTGCAGCACACAGCTGCTAGAAGTTCCAAAAACTCGTCAGCGTGCGGCTGGTGGCCACAAGCAAACAAGCCGATCTATAGGGTTCGGCAGTCACCAATTATTAGTATCCCCTAATCCCTGTATTTGTATGATGTAACTCAACTACAATATCCACCAAAAAGCCCCTCGTAGCCCGAAAAGAACGTGAACGACCTGTCAACGAATAAACATCCTGAGCCCAAGGTACCTTGATCATTAGAAGGGGTCCTTGGGGTAAACCACAGAGGAACCATTTCAATAGTTTAAGGAACTTTAAGGGACTTCTGTATTGAACCCTAATTAAACCTTAAGCCCAAGCCCCTATGATACCCCTGCAACAGCCCTTGTAGTACTCTTACAGCGACCCTTAAAGCACCATAGTATACCATAGTGCAAGGCAGGTCGCCGCCGCGGAGAGCACTGCGTTGTACATGGCCACATTGGGCCGCACCTGAAGCACTAGTATAGGGGCCTCAATAATTAGAATAGGGTGTTGGGTTGTATTATGCTATAATTATAGTAAGGAGCCCCCAAAATAGTATAATAGAAAATTTCGAAAGCCCCGATATGAAGCATATCAGGACTTCGCCTTGAGGATTCAGGGGCTTATTCCCTAGGGCTCCGGTTACCTAAATAATGGGCTACTGGATAACATCATATGTGGCTAGTCCCTAAACTCCAAACCCTAAGCCCTTCTATTTAGCTACCTGGAGCCCTAGGGATTGCTTGAGGTATAGAGAGATGGAGGTCTGGCGGCGCTTAAGCGTTGAAGATCTCAGGGTGAGGGCTCGGCATGGTCTGCACACTCCGACACAGCTTACTCTACACTACAGCTGGGTGGTTGTCAAAATTTGGGTCCCTTTTTGGGTAATTTCCCCAAATATAAGGTGCCGTACAATAATGGGTACCCCAAAAGGGACCATAATTTTGACAACCACCCAGCTCGAAGTTAAGGCCACAACGGTATGTGCTGTTTGTGCAACTAGCTGCAGAGTTTTGATGCTATTTCGGGGTCGAGAATGGTGCAGACTCCTTCAAGCACAACGCCGTTTCGGATGCAGGATCACAAGCTGCGAACCATTAGCACTGACGAAGCACGCGGGTTTCCATCATGCAACACTGAACCAGCAACTCAACAGGGTTACACCATGTCAATAAGACGATCGGGACAAGATGCTGGGCCGGAATGTGTTGTAACAGCCCTGGGGCTGGAAGCACTACACCGATGTCTCAGGCTTAGGTTCTAGTAGTTTAGGGTTTGGAATCCAGGCCATAAGCCCTAAACCCCAAAAGATACAGGATTTTCACACAGAGCCGAACCACTCCTGCCCACCTTCGCCGCAGCCCTCGCGTACCAGTCCTCACACCGACAAGCGTGAGAGTCCGCGAGATGATTCGTAATAGAGGGGCCTTAATGATTAGAATAGGGCTTTAGGGCCCAGTATACTATAATTACAATAAGGAACCCCCCAAAATAGCATAGGTGATTATTTAGGCCCCTATACTATTCCAAGACGACTTCGCCTGCCAGCTTAACTTACTCCTGCCCGTAAACTGCACAGGGCTCCATAAAATCAAACGCGAGATCCTGAAGTTCTGAGATTTTAGATGGGTTTAGGGTTTAGGGCTCTCTCTAGGCCTCCAAGTTCCCAGGCATTCGGATAGCTGCCAACAGCCCTAAACCCTAAACCCTAAACCCTAAACCCGAATTCGAAAGCCTGGAGCCCAACTTTCAAATCCTTCATTCTATCCTACAGCCCTATGAATGCCAGTTCAACGGTTGATGGTTCAGGGTTTAGGGTTCTTACACTCTGAGCACCTTCAACTTTCACGGTTTAGGGGAGTTAGGATTAGGGGGACCCTTGGGGATATAGACCCTCTCAATAAGGTCCCTTTTAAGAGAGCCAGAAGTAGGGTTGAGAAGGGGTACCCTTTAAGGGGTCTCCCTAATGATACTACCTAGTTTAGGGTTGAAAGCTTGAGGATTCAAGTTTGGGGCTTGAGGTCTGGGGCCCATTGAAATCAAGGATCACAGCGTCGTGCTTCAAGGAGGTATAGATTCAAGCCAGTGACTCTGGGCTTTAAGAACTGCACACTAGAAGCACGACATAAGAAAAGATAGCTTCGGGCATATGTCTTGTGCGAAGGCTGGGTTTCCGAGTAAATGGTCACGAATTGGATATCAAGCTTCACTGCCCCTGTGGGGTAGATTCCTCTACCAGAGCCCACACGTACTCCCGCCACAACGCTGCAAGCAAGACAGATACAAAGAAGGGTACTACCCCCAAATCCTGAACCCTGAACCCTACATCCCAGACGCTAAACCCTGAACCCTATACCTTACTATGGCGGGGCAAGGATAAGGATTGTGACCTTTCAAGAAGGGCTCGGTAAATCTACACTCCATGACCCGTGAACCCTCATCCCTGAACCCTACACTCTTATCCCTAAACCTTAAACCCTGAACCCTGATAGCTGAACCCTAAACCCCAAACCCTAGAGCGTCCTGTGCTTTTTTGAGCCGTCCCTCGTTGCCGGCGGCTGAGATCCTTGTCAGGTTTGTGCCCTCATAGTTTCGGGTTTAGAGCTTAGGGTTCCTTTAAAGGAACCCTTATAGTAACCCTTTAGAGGAAGCCTAAAACCCCTAAACCCCCCTTTATGCCCTCATAGTTTCAGGTTTAGGGCTTATAGGGCTTAAGGAATAGAGTTCAGGGTTTACGACTTGGGGGTTACAGGGTTTGCATGGTTCAGGGCTTAACGTTTACGGTTTAAGGACTATTGTTTACAGGATTTAGGGATGGGGGTTAAGGATCAGCAGGGATGAGGATTTTCGGGATGAACATAGTCAAAGGTTATAGGTGATGCAAAAGTGCTCTTCTTTTAGGTCGAGAGAGCCTTCAATGATGGGCCTTCAAGATCAACGTGATTCTGTGTTCGGTCTTAGGGAATTTTGGTGAGGGATCTGGGGATTTGGAGTACCCGAAGCCCTAAACCCTAAGGGAGTACCTTAAGCCCTAGACCGTCTAAGCCCTAAAGGGAGTACCCTAAACCCTAAACCCTAATGTGGTTTTCGGGCGGGTAAAGGTAGGCGGAAGTTAAGGAGGTGCTCTGAGACAGAGAAGGCCCCTCGCCCTGAAGAAGCGGACTTTATGAACCAGGGGCCTTCATTAGGGCTAAGAGAGCAGGATTTGAGGATTTAGGGGCCGTCCGTCCAAGCAGCATGGTGGTGTAGGTTACCACGTTGGGGTCGACACGAGATTCCACGGCCTGATTGGTTTCGGGCTCAAGTTTAGGATGGATCCCTAAACCCTTAACCCTAAAGCCTACACGGTTACGGGGTTTGGGGGGCTTGCTTTCCATCCATGGGGGCTTAGCAATCTACAGCATGTCGGTGTTCGGGTTTGGGATCTGACAAGTTCATCTAGAAGGAAGCCGCAGCTGGCTCGTGTCTTCGGACGTGAAGGGAAGCTGTTCCTTAGCTTCTAGGGTTTAGGGTTGGCTTAGGGAATTTGGGTTTTGGGAGTACGGCATAATCGTCGTATATATGGACCCACTTGGTAATAAAGTCCTTTAGCCAACCACGGAGCCCCACCAGTCAGAAGAACCACAGGAGCCCCCGATACACCCTAGAGCTTAGACCCTAAACCGTAAACCCCAATCCCCAAGATGCCCTAAACCCTAAACCCCCGAACCCCAAACCCGAAAAACAAGCCCTAAATCCCAAACGCCGACACCCCAAAGCCCTAAACCCCAGTTGAAGGCCTGCTTGAACCAGTGCTCGGCAGCTTGCAGGTCGCCCTTCCGTGCTGCGGCGCTGATCAAAGTGTTGTAGGTCACCTGGGGGTTAAAGCTGGGGTTCAGGGATTTAAGGGTTTTGTGTAGTGGGTTGCCGTTTAAGGTTTAAGGTTAAGGGTTCAGAGTTTGAGGTTTAGGGTGCCGTATAGGGTTTAGGTATTAGGGCCTGATCAAAGTGTGACCCTGGGGTTTAAGGCTACCTTTTCCGGTTTACTGTAAGGGCTTCTGTTAAGGGTTTCTGAGAGGGTTTCCTGTAAGGGTGCTTTCTGACTATCCAGGCCACTACACGAAGCCAAACCCCAACACCCTAAACCCTAAGCCCTAATCCGTAAACGTGTATATATATATATATAATATACACACAGTATATGGGAGTTTCCGAAAATAGGGGACCCTAATATAGACCCTAAATGGTAGGATCCTTATTATCAGGACCCCAAAATAAGGTACCCCTAATTTTCGGAAACTCCCATATCAGTGACTTATCACTACGTACCTGGATCTTCGGAGTGGGGAGTTCTTGGCTGCGTCCCAGCAGCACGGTCTGGGCTCGCGCCCATAAACTTGGCCGTGCGTAGCCATCGCTCTGTCATCGTCAGATTCCCTTGCCTGGGGGTTTGGGGTGCAATATAGCGGCCCCTTAATAATTAGAATAGGGTTTTGGGCCCCATTATACGATACTTGTAATAAAGAACCCCCAAAATAGTATAGGTAATTATTTTGGCCCCTATAGTATGGACTCGATTTGGGGTTCAAGGGTTTAAGGTTTGGTTGTTGTTAGGGTCGGAGATTGGAATTCAAGCTCTGGAGTGGTATATGTTAAGGGTTTAACCCAAATCGGTGAGATCCGCTTGTAGTTCCCCAACGAAACGAGTGGAGGTCGACTTGCCTTGGGCTTCGGGATTTGGGATGTAATATAGGGGCCTTAAGAATTAATTGGGTTTGGGGGCCCAATCTACTATAATTCTGACAAGGAGCCAAAAGACTATTGTTAACTATTGAGGCCCCTATAATATCTTGGGGGTCACACTACGAGTTTAGGACCTGAGGTGGGTACAAAGGCAGACATGCTTGAAGAGTGCGTTGGGAAGTACCTGCCTAATTAGTCATCGTATACCCTCCTATAGCGATTCACAGGGTTCTATCGCGGGCTTTGAAGGGATTTAGGAATGAAAAATATTAGTGTCCGCATAATACCCCCTATGGCATAACACAAAGGATGCACACCAAAAGCTCCTAAAGCCCCCTGTACTACACAGTACAAAAGCATGAGCAGCAGCTCTTTGACATCTTGCAGGCCCCTTTAGGGTTATAGGGTTCAGGGTTTGGGCCTCTTGCCTCTTATACGACCCTTCCGAGACTGAACCAGGTTGAAGCTCCGCAAGCGCCAGGTGAAAAGCAGGGGACTCTCTGTCTCTACATTCCGGAAAATTTTGTGCCATCGGATCTTGTGGGCACTTACATGGGTCTGCTTTACCCTAAACCCCTAAACCCTAACCGCTGAACCCTAAACCCTATACCCCCAAACACACCTCCTCATAGCGCCCTGTCTTTCAGGTTCGACAAAATCCCAAAGAACCAGCGTATTTGGCCTCGCCGGCCCGCTCATGAGGGTGTTGAAGGTGCCTCGGAGGATTTAGGAGTTTCCGACATTTAGGGGTATCTTATTTCGGGGTCCTGATAATAAGGATCCTACTATTTCGGGTACTATATTCGGGTCCCCCTATTTTCGGAAATCCCCATTTAGGGTTTAGGGGGTTTGTGCGGGGTTTAGGGTTTAGGGTTTGGGGCTTAGGGTTGAGCCTAAGAGCTTCCTCAGAGCTTGGGGGCTTAGGGTGTTTTTTGTATTTTTCTATAGTGTTATTCTAGTATTTTTATGGTATTGTAGCATTATGGAATTATTATAGTATCATAGTATTATGGTTGGTATTGTAGCATTGTAGTATTATGGTATTAGAGTGTTCTGGCTTTATGGCTTTGGGTTTGGGGCTGAGCTGGGCTTAGGGATTCTTAGGGGTTTAGGGCCCCCAGGTTCAGGGACGCATTCATCCTAGTGGTTTTTTCTACCTGATACAACAAAAATATTTAACATATGGGTGGTTGTCAAAATTAGGGTCCCTTTTTGGGTACCCTAAATAATAGGTGCCGTATTATATTAAGGACCCAAAAAGGGATCCTAATTTTGACAACCACCCATATGGGGTATTTACATTCTCTTATATAACACAAGTAAGGCTGGAGTGGAGGTTGAGAGCTTCCGGAGCAGGGTTTAGTCGAGGATTTAAGGCCCTGCTTGCTTGATCGGGACGGAGGGGGGTGGGGGGGAGGGAATTCTTCGAAGTCCGCGGATCCTGCGAGTAGTTGCAGGAAGTGCTTGCGGGTTGTTTCCGCGGAAAGTGCAACAGCTTGACTGCGTGGACCTTGAGAGCCTATACCCCGATAGCCCCAAACACGCAAAACAGCAGCACCAGTACTGCTAACCTGATCACGCCGGCCGGATACAGCTGCACCGGCCTACAAAAACACTACTCAACAAGGACCGAAGATCGGATGGTTGGCTGAATACCCATGTCCAGTGCCATCTCGTACCAATGCCTGCGGCATAGTGGCTCTGGGAGCTGGAGGTATGGTTTAGGTTTAGGGCTTCAGGGTACAGGCGGTTTCCGGCATTCTGGGCGGAAACATAGGGAGACGCACATGGAAAGCATGTGCATGGTGGCCACTCGTGCTTAGATTAACTGCTCTGGCTTTCAGTGTGGGAAGACAATATCTACCCAACAACCTTAATCGAATTGTGACGGCCCTTGCATTATGCCTTCTACTTCTCTTAGTAACCCTCAAAGGGACCCTTCAGGCCCTTATGCTGAAGAATACTGACGAAGCTATCGAAAACAACCCTCAAACCCGTTCCTCCTGGGGCATCCCCAGAGAGGAAATGGTAGGGTGTACCTGAACCCTCCAAAACCTACTTTTTTTTAGAGTCCCTATAAAATTCATAATAGGGTTTATAATAAGAACCTACAAAAAAGTAGGTTTTGGTAGGTCAAGGTAGGGCTTGGGCTTCAGAGGTTTGGGGGTTGCGGTTTGGCGTCTTGGGGTCATAAGGTCAAAATCCTCGCATTTCTTGTCTTTCAAATGACCCTGTGCGGACTTGCCCAGCTTCCGAGAAGAACTTTTTGGTTAATCTTTGTGATTATACTATCGGGATTATGGTACGCCAAACGGGGTAAAGGTTGCTTACCCTAAACCCTAAACTCCTGGTCATCCCTAGACCCTGAACCCTTAAGCCTAAACTCTACACAGCTAAACCCCCAAGCATCCTAAACCCTCAACCCTAAACCCTTTCATCCCCAATTAAAACCCTAAGCCCTTCACCCTAAACTCTGCACCCTGAAAAACCCTAAACCCCAAACCCTATACCCTGAACCCTAAACTCCTAAACCCTAAATAGTTCCCTTGCAGATCTCTTATAGATTCCTTAAAGATCCCTGAAAGGAACCCCTTTCATCCTCGGAATCCGCAGAAACAGCGAGCCTGCCTCGCTGCCTGGTCATCGCCGCTGCGCGCGGCCGCATCGATCATTGAGGTGAAGGTCACTACATTCCTGGGGTTCTTTAAAAGTAGAGTAGAGTATAGTCTGTATATAGCACAGTACAGTATAGTAGAAGACTGTAGGAGTTACAGGGGTTATAAGAAGATGTTCTCACGGTTCTGGAAGCATTCTACAAGGGCTCTATTGGTTTATAAGGCTTCTATATTCTAAGGGTTCGGGAAGCGGAAATGCGGTCAGGGTCTACAGTTTTACAGGCGAGAGTTGAGAGTCTAGATTTTCAGGTGCATTGGTAAGGTTTTGTGTTTTGGTGAATTGAGACTGCTGATCTGAAAATCTGAAGAGCTTGGTTTATCTCCTGTTCCGAGGAGACTCATCTGGCTCAATCTCAAGTACCCGGTGGATTCTGAGTAGACCATAAACTACGGTTTCGTGTTCAAGGTTTAGGCTTTCTGCTCTCCATGACTAAATTCAAACGGCAAGAGCACTATAAAGACAAACCTCAATGCTATCTACGAGGGAACCAAGTGCCATAAAGCCCGTGCGAAAAGCCGAACGAAACGAAGTTGTCCAGGACACTGATCCCAAAACCAGTGAATCTGCCCTAAACCCTAAACCCTAAACCCTAAACCTCAAGCTCTTGTGAAACCCTCGACAACCCTTGAAGAAGCCCAATGGGCTCCAATGAGAATAAACCCTGAGCCGAGAATCGGAGTGACCCCGTTCTGTTCGGCGACCTGCGACGGTTTAGGGCTTAGGGGTTTAGGGGTTTAGGGGTTTAGGGTTTAGGTCCTGGGGGTTTAGGGTTTAGGGTTTGGGGGTTTAAGGTTTAGGGTTTAGGGTTTAGGCTGTGGTGTTCCTTTGTGATTCTGGGCGGTCAGCGGGGGTTGGGGATTCTGGGGTGCAGGGCTTCTTTTCGGATGAGCCTAGAGTCAGGTCGACATGCCATAAAAGTTTATAGAGTTTGGGCTTTCCGTGCTTCGGGGACCCTAAACACAACCCTAAACCCTATAAAAACCCGACCCTGCACACTAAACCCAAATTAAAGCCGAAACCCTGACCCTTAAACACCCTTCTAGAACGCTGACGCAGAACTCCGAGACCCGGGGCCTCGTACCAGTATTCTGCCATGGAGAGGTTTCCTGCCTTGGCAGCTGCACTGATGATGGTCCTGGGATCAGGAGTGGAGGGCTTGGGATTTTTTGGACCCCAAAATAAGGCACCCCTAAGTTTCGGAAACTCCCATTTGGTGCCGTGGACTACCATAAGGGCCCCAAGAAGTACAATAGGATTTGATTTGCATAGAGCTTACAATGCCAGGCCATAAAGCCCTGTGGACACCTAGCCTACCTTAAAATGCCAACACCTACTCTTCTAAGCTTTTTCACAAGGGTCTATATTAAGGTTCATGAGTAGGTTATGGTAGCAGCCTCGAAGCGAGGGCTTTTGTATATAAGCCCTAATCCTAGCTCAGACCCAAATCCCCAAAAGCCCACCAGCTAGGGTTTTGCATTAAGCGCCTCTTTTCCAACTGCGCGTGTTCGCGAGGGTTTAGGGTTCAAGATTTAAGGTTTATACCTACCTTTGGTTAGTAGGGAATGGAAGAACGGTAGTAATACTAGTTATAATTCTACCCAATTCCTCCATTCCCTACTAACCAAAGGTAAGTTTAAGGTTTATAAGGGCTCCAAAGCCCTAAGCACACAGGGGGTTCGGACTCCCCAAGCTTCCCGAAGCGGGGGTTCCTTAAGGACCCCTTTGAGGAGGTTTTGGTTCAGGGTTCAGGGCTTGAGGGTCTCGTTAGGGTTTGAGGAGGTTTTGAAGGAGCCTTCTGGTGCGTTTTGAAGCCAGAGGGCGTGTAGGTCACCACGTTCGGTCTCAACCCCGCTTTCTCCTGGGATCGGGCTGGTCGAGGGTTAAGGTTTGGAGTCCTTGACGAGGTTAGAGTCAACCCTAAACCCTAAACCCTAAACCGACGGTTAGAGCTTAGTCAGGTTACGGTTTAGGGTTCAGGGATCTTCAAAGGGTTCCAGAAGGGGTTCTACAAGAGTCTTAAGCCTCATGGCTTTCAAGGCTGTCGATGCGGCTTCAGGGTTTAATGCCTGAGGTATGCTGATGTAGGGAGTTGAGGTTTAGAGTTTACGGTTGTAGGGTCAAGGGTTTTGGGTTACAGAAGCATCAAAAGTCTAAAGCCCAAACACCCTTGCAACAATCACCCGAGTAAACTCAAATTCATGTAAGCATGCGAGGAAGGCGGTACACTTTGTATAGCACAACTGTATAGGGTGTAAGGAGGTTTCAGAACTATTCAGACACCTACCTATGTTCGCCAGAACGTTAGACTCAGTTCTGCGACAGGAACTTCTTCGGAGGCAAGGGAAACCTGCCTCAATTGTCGGGATCTTACATCCAAAGGTCTTCCGTAAAGACCCTAGACCCCTGAACCCTAAACCCTAAGCCCTAAACCCTAAAGACCCTAAAAACCCTAAGAACCCTAAGCCCTAAACCCCTAAACCACCCGACGAGGCCAGGTCTTCGAACCGCAAGCCAACTTCGTTCCGTTAGGGACACAAAACACCCAAAATCCAAACCCTAAACTCAATCCGAAACCAAAATTAAGAAAAGCCCAGGCCCTTATCAAAACCGCTGTAAAGCCTGCGTTGACCCTTCAGTAAAGGAATCCCCTCACGGTCCCTCTATAACTACCTGTACTATATATATATATGTATAGATAGGAACAACGCCCTCAAAGCCCCATTTTACAGCATAAACAAACTTGGAGCCGTAATAAATCGAACGGGGTTTGGGAGTATGCTAGAGTACAA
Source organism: Symbiodinium sp. clade A Y106 (assembly GCA_003297005.1). Lineage (NCBI taxonomy): Eukaryota > Dinophyceae > Suessiales > Symbiodiniaceae > Symbiodinium > Symbiodinium sp. clade A. The sequence goes on along the minus strand of BGNK01002150.1, from coordinate 39,119 downwards.
CCATAACCAGGCACCCTACTAGCCCTAAACCCTAAAACCCTCAACCCTAAACCTAAAACCCTAAGCCCTCAAACCCTGCACCCAGAAAGCCCTAAACCCTGAACCCCAAAACCCTAAGGCCCTAAGCCATTATAGAATCCCCTATAATGCCTATAATCTTCAACCTCTTGTCAACACTCTTCATAAATCGAATAGGGTTTGGGAGCATACTAGAGTACAACCATAATCAGGAACTCTACAAACCCTAAACCCTAAACTCTGAACCTTAAGACATACTAGAGTACAACCATAATTTCAGGAACTCTACAAACCCTAAACTCTGAACCCTAAGGCCCTCAAACCCTAAACCATAAAGCCCTGAAACATTCAACCTTAACATCCTAAACTTCCTAAACCCTAAAACCCTGAAGCCCTTAACCCCTAAACCTAAAACCCTAAACCCTGAACCCCAAGACCTGAAAACACTAAGACCAGAACCCTAAGACTCTAACACCCAAAATCCCGATAAAGCCCACAAAGCCCAAAGTACTTGCCAGGGTCGATCCGGGGAAGCCATCTGGCCGTACCCTGAACGTCTCCATCCCGGGCCGAGGATGCCATCAGGGAGTTCCTCGACTGAGCTTGGGAGTAAACCAGGAGAAAAGTCTAAACAAAAATTTTCAGAAGGGTTCCTTTAAGGAACAGGTCCAAAAAAGCAATCAAGTATGGTACTCCAGAACCCAGTTGATGGAGGGTCTGGGATGGAGGGCTTAAAGTTGAGGGTTTAGGTAGGGCTCAGGCCTTTTCTTTTTAAAGTTGGGGTGGCGGTCTCTCTGCATGCCTGCCAATAACACGGCTCCCAACTACGTGTGCGAAGTGCCATCCAGGAACACACCCCATAAAACACGACCCTCAGACTTCACCTCATTGAAAGTAGACTTCCAAGATCACAAACGACAGACAAGAGGAGCCACCATCGACTATTGGCTTCTCAATCGACCCACGCGAAGCACGAGAAGACCTCGACTACGTTTAGGGTCTAGGGTTTAGGATGTAGGGTTCAGGGGGATGCCGTCAGGGAGCTCCTTACTTGCAGGATCAGGGGACTTGGTAAGGTTATAAGCTATAGGCATAAGGTTGTGTAAGGTTATGTAAAGGCCTTGTGGAGTTTTTACGATACTCGGAGGATCAGGGAAGTAGCAAGTCAGGCTATGATTCTAGTTTCCCTACCTTTTAACCCTAGTTACTGGTCCCCTGATCCTTCAAGTATCAAGGCGTTGGAAACTCGAAGGCTCATAGTATTAATGTAAGGGCCCTAATAGGGTTCGGGGGTATCTTATACTATAGTTATGATAAGGAAACCCCGAAATAGTATTGGTAGTTATTTAGGCTCCTACTATGGGGTGAGCATTGTTTTCAGGGTTGTGTTAGGAATTGGGCAGTTGTAAGGGCTTTGCTAGGGTTTGGGGCTTTCTAAGGATTTCGCACAGCGTCTTATGGGGTTTTGTGAGGGTTTACTTTGCAAACCGTGTGGTACTATTGGATTCTTACAGGGATAAGCAGGATTCGGCTTGTCAGGTGTTCGCGGCATACCCGACACACATCAGGGAGGTTCGCGGCTACAACTGTTGCGCGTTGCAGCTTTTCGACGAAAGTCGCATGTTTTCCCACAATCCCTCTTCCCGTCTCACCGAATTCATTGCAAAGTCCGACAAGTTCTCGCGAGCTTGATGAAATCGTGCTCCCGCCACAGTGCCATGCACATTTTGGGGGGTGTTTCAGGAAGGCAGGAGGCAGACCAGCCAGGTGAGGGGGGCACAGGGGTAGTGGGATTTGGGCTTTGGGGGTCAACCTCAACCTCCTAGCACCTACTCCTTACAGGATCAAGATGCTAAGCCCTAGTCGAACGAGTTTCGGGGAGCATTGGGAAAAACAGCTTTTGGTAGCTTCAGCTACAGCGGTAACTCCAGTCAAGCTGCAGCATGCTAAGTGTGGGCGTAATGCCTTCCTCCTCGGCCAGCTTCAACCACGCCTCAGCAGCCGCCATGTCACCTGTGGGATTGCACGTTCACGCGCTTGTTCTAAACCCCGAACTACCCTAAACCCTAAATCCCACAACCCTAGACTCTAAACATAAGATCCGAAGCCCTACATGAGGGGGTCTTGGATGCTCTGCAGTAGGTTTGAGGTCCAGCCTCCATGGCGGGGTGGGGTGTTGGGGGTTTGAGATTTTAAGCAGTCTGCACTGCACAAACCCTAAAGCCTGAACCGGTGGTTCGGGGGGGGGGGGGGNGGGGGGGGGGGGGTTCTCTGAGCCGAATGGGTTAATAAAAGGTCAAGTTTTCTGTAGCCGGGGGTTGCGCATTACGGTTTAGGGCTTGTTTCTAGAGTGGCTTCAAGTGTTAAGAGACAGCCTGAGGTAAACATATGCTGTGCTTACGAAGCATGGCGATCATGCACATTGGTCTTAGTCTAGGGTCTCCTGAATTATCATGTGCGTGCTCAGTGAAACTAAGCCATCAATATTGCCAGTAAAGTCTGATGGTTACTTCTTGCGCCGGACTCTGAAACCTGAACCGCCAAGCTGCCCTTCTTGGATGCGGCGTTGATGAGAGCTTGGTAAGTTAGGCCATCTGGCTGGCAGCCTGCACTTTGTGCCCGGGAATACCAAATCCTCGGATCGGCTCTTCTTTGGGGCTTTGGGTTTAGGGTACTTCGTCTAAGTGAAGCTAGCAGCTCACTCCCATCGTTCTGTCCAGAGTTGAGGATGGTTTTCCGGGTCTGGGATGCTTAGGTCGGGTCAAGTTCAGTGGAGGACCCAAGGTAAGGTTGAGGTTTCTTTAAAGGGAATCCCAGAAAGTCGGAACATGGGTTTAGGAGGATTGGTGCTGGATTTCCCTTCTCTTTTATATAAGGGACTTAGGATACTGATGTTCCAACTTTCTGGAGTTTACTGTATACTCATGCTCATCTAAACAGCTCTCAACAAAGTCTTCTTAAGTCCTACAGTAAGCCACAAAACCGAAAGCCCCAAACCCCAAAACTCCTTAACCACGAAGCCCCAAAGCCCATAAGTTTGAAGGTCCCGCTCCCTATGCAGAACGCCACAAAACACTTCCGTCGCCATGCCGAGAACAGGCTAACTGTTTAAGCAGGCATAATATAGGAACCTGATTAAGAAACCCTGGGCCTATAACCCCAAAATAGTAGGGCTCACATAAGGAACCCTAATAAAGGCCCAAGGTTTCTTAATCAGATTCCCACATTAGACATCGTCCACACATGCTTCCAGATGTAAGAGCCCTCAGTCAAACAGAGAAAGCAGTTTAAATTAATTGATCAGGCATCCGCATTAATTATACTTCTCAGCAGCCGAGACTCTCCGCGGCGGCTGTGTCTCCGTTTTTTGCCTCAGTTGATTTGGGATATCGGGTTTGTAGGTCGTGGGGCCTTCGCGGTGTTTCGGACTGAGAGTTAAGGGCAGGTTAAGTTTTAAGTGTTACCGGCAGCATGATGAAGAACGTTGCAGAGGGACTCTGTCTTACGACCGCTGAAACCCAAACCCGAAACAGCCGAGCCGAGCCGGTCTGAACTTGCATCTCTTTCCACAGGTTGCATGTTGGGTCAGGGTTTAGGGTCTAAGGTTGAGAGTTTAGGGTTAGGTTTTAGGGTTCAGGGCGTCGGGTTTAGTTTGGAGAGTTGAACCACGTGAACCGCAAACCTCAGCATGAGCCCCGTGTGTCGTGCCGTGCTGCCGCTGCTTGCATCATGCTGTTAAAGGTCTCCACGGTCGGCGAGATTCCACCTCGCTGCTGCACTTGAGCTGTCCCCTTTTCAGGGTAAGGGTTTTGGGTCTAAGCTTTACGGAAACGTTACGCGGCTCATAAGGACTTGAAACCTATGAAGTCCAAATCTGCAAAGCTTTTCGGAGCGCAAAGCGAAACCCTATTGCCTACCGCAGTGTGCGGAACCTGAGCCCGATAAACAGAAACTTGAATCACACATCTGGTGCCCAAAACCCTTCAACCCGAGACTCTAGAAACTTTAACCCCTAGGCACAACACCCTTGAAAAATCCTAAACCCCTAAACGCTAGACCCTATGAGAGTCTTACAGAACCTGTTTAACACCATATACAAGTTCATGGAACCCTGCTCATGGGCTATACCCCAAACCCAATCAGAAGCACGATCCTTCAGAAAACGGCTGATGCCGCGGTCATGGGAGGCATTGAATTAAAGGTTCGACGAGAAATGCTACAGAAATCATACACCCAAAATCCTCCAAACCCTAGAACCTGAAGCTTAAATCCTACAGGCCCAAGACCCCAGATCATTTCCTTTAGAACCATAATCATAATTGGTTTGGTGTATCTCATTTTGCTACCAGCATACACTTGGAACCCACAGGAGTAGTATGAGCTATTATTTATATGAATGACTATTGTTATTATTAAGGCTTACAAAGTATTAGAGGCACCTTCCGCGGCTTCCATGTAGAGGTTGGCAGCGGCTGCGAGGCCATCATCACCTGGGCAATTGCCGGTGAACTCATTGACTGTAGAGTTTATGGCCTAGGGTTTAGGGTTAAGTGTTTAGGGGGTTTAGGGTTTAGAGTTTAGGGATGTTTAGGGCCTAGGGTTTTTGAAGTTTAGAGTTTAGGGGGTTTAGGGTTTAGAGTTTAGGGATGTTTAGGGCCTGGGGTTTAGGATTCAGGGCTTGCGGTTTGAAGTTTAGAGTTTAGGTCCTAGGGTTTAGGATGCAGGGCATGCGGATCGAAGTCTAGAATTTCGGCCAGAGCAGGGCTGGATTCTGTGCAGCATTCAGATAACTCCTTGAACCAACCCTAAACCCTAAACCCTAAACCCTAAACCCTACCCTAAACCCTAAACCCTAAATCCACCATTACCAGTCATGGCCGGGTCTGGTCTGGGGCTTGAAGTATCGGAGCTGTCCAGTTCGTAGCTTCAGAGATGCGGCTGCCTTTGGAGGGATCGCGGAAGAGTGTGGGGCTTCGGGTGCAGGGTGAGTGGAGGGGCTTGGGTTTGGCGTTGAGGGTGCTGGGCTTTGGGGTTGTAGGCTTGAGCCTTGGAAATCAAGGTGTTTTGTAGTACATACATATAGATACATACTATATATACCTGGTCCAGGAGTTTGCGCAAATAAACCCCTTCGCATAAGCTCAGCGTAAACCTGCAATTGGGCCACTGGCACTGATGCTGCATATGCCCTAAAGCCTGATCCCTTTTGAACATCCTCTACCTCGTTCTGAAAGGATCACAAGGCCTCATTAACGGAACCTCAGGGGATCCCTCTAAGCCTTAAACATAGCCCTACAGATCAAAGATCTCAACGCCAAACTCCTAAATCAGGAAAACTTCAAACCCTCAATGCGAAGCCGTGTAGCAGCCTGAACCAACATGCTTCGCCAGCCGAGCTGCGGGCTACCCTCTCCAAGAGCGAGTTGAAAGCCTGGCAGCACAAGGGTTCAAGTATGGGTTCCTTCGAAAGCTCCTCAGAGAAATCAAAGGGACCCGTCAAGAGTTCCGTAAAGATGTAATTCCTTAAAGCGATCTGCAAAGGAATCCTTACAGGGATCCCTAAAGAAACCAATCGTTCAAGGGATCCCTAAAGCCTTAACGCCACCCTTGTCCTTTTAGAAACAAGGCCCTATACCTATATCCCTTAGTAGGAATTATTTAAAGAAGGTCTACTACCCGGTCTGTAAATTCTTTTGGGGGAACCATCAAAAAGGACAAGGCTGCTTAAGGCCTTCTCAAACTGCAAGAGTTCCTGCGTGTCTTTGCAAAAGGGTCCCCCAGAAGGCTCCTCTTGACAGGGTCGAAAGGTCCCTTTGAGGGTTCGAGTTTAGGGCTTTAGGGTTTAGGGTTAATGTTTAGGGTTTTAGGGTTTAGGGTTTTAGGGTTTTTGTTGAGAGCTCTTTTGGGGTTTAGGGTTTAAGGTGTTCGGGTTTTAGGGTTTAGATTAGGGTGCTGAACGTACTCTTGCCACGCCTGCCTTCATAACGGCGTCGAAGAACCCTGAACACTACACCATTAGGGCGAACTCAACACTGAACCCAGAAACCTAACCCTAAAACCCCAAAACGCTGAAAACCCGAAACCCACGGCCATAAGACCTTAAGGACCCAAAAACCCGAAGCCCTGAAACCCTAGGCCTTAAAACCCAAGACCCTGAAACCTAAATTCCTGAAACCCTGAAACTCTGAAACCCCAAACCCTGTACTAAGTTGCTGAGTTCATAAGCCCCAAAAGGTGTACACGTTCAGTTATATAGTGGGTAATATTATCCCAAAAGTGTAAAGTGTATCCACCCAGCTACTAAGTGTGCTTACCTCATTTACTGCAGTACTCCAGCTACGAAGTCGCTCGGTCATTTCGGGTTGGGTTTTGCAGGTTTGCCATGTGGTCTTACTCGTGGTATGAGCCTGACGGGCATTTAAGGGTTGGGCAGTTCGGGTTTAGGGCTCTTAGGCTCATTGAATGCATAGGATTTGGCTCCTTGGAGTGGTTGTTAGAGAAGACCCTCAATCCCAAATTCTCAAGACGTCAAACCCTAGACTCTGAATCCCAAACCAAAAGCACCAAAGCCAAACCCTGAATCCCAAAGAGGCCTAAACCCCTAAACCCCTAAACTCTAAACCCTAAACCAAACTCAACCCTAAACCCTAATTAAAGCCGACATCCTAAACCCCTAAACCCTAAACCTTAAACCAAACTCAACCCTAAACCCTAATTAAAGCCGACATCCTAAACCCCTAAACCCTAAACCTGAAACCAAACTCAACCCTAAACCCTACTTAAAGCCGAAACCCTAAACCCCTAAACCTTAAACCAAACTCAACCCTAAACCCTAATTAAAGCCGACACCCTAAACCCCTAAACCCTAAACCCTAAACCAAACTCAACTCTAAACCCCAATTAAAGCCGACATCCTAAACCCCTGAACCCTAAACCTTACACCAAACTCAACTCTAAACCCTAAATAAAAGCCGAAACCCTAAACCCCTAAACCCTAAACCTTAAACCAAACTCAACCCTAAACCCTAAACAAACCCCTAAACCCTAAACCCTAAACCAAACTCAACTCTAAACCCTAGTTAAAGCCGACATCCTAAACCCCTAAACCCTAAACCTGAAACCAAACTCAACCCTAAACCCTAGTTAAAGCCGAAACCCTAAACCCCTAAACCCTAAACCTTAAACCAAACTCAACCCTAAACCCTAATTAAAGCCGACACCCTAAACCCCTAAACCCTAAACCCTAAACCAAACTCAACTCTAAACCCTAACCCTAAACCCCTAAATCCTTTAAAGAAACCCAACTCTGAATCACCAACAAGCCCTAGGCATCCCCCAGGACCCCACGATGCAGGCCTCTGCTGGCAGGCGAAGACCCACTGCTAAGGACTTTCCTGAGGGAGCTTTCGGTTCAAAATTGAGGGCCTGAAGGTGTGTTTATGGGGCTTAGGCACAAGGCTACAGGGTTTTAGGTTGATAGTGGGGATGTCAGGTGTTTTGATGGGGCTTAGGCACACAAGGCTATAGGGTTTTAGGTTGATAGTGGGGATTAAGATGTGTTTATGGGGCTTAGGCACAAGGCTATAGGGTTTAGGTTGATTATGGGGATTACGGTGGTTTTCGGGGGTTTAGGCTATAGGGTTTAGGGATTAGGGATTGGGAGTCTGACGGTGCGGGCCTGAACCCTGAACAGAAGAATCGAATCTGTAGCAAAGGTCAGGCATCTCTGAGTGGTTTCGAGTCTTGGATGGTGTTCTTGAAGGGCTCAGGGTTCCCGTAAGGGTTCGTGTAAGACTTCCTTTCGCTTTAAGGGGTACCACAAGGGCTTCTGCGTCAGAACCTACAGTCTTGGGGCTCACGGGGTGACTCTGGTGAGGCGGTTTTTGGGGAGGCCAAGAGAGTCACATCCTAAACCCAACAGTGGGGTCTGGATTATGGGAGTGGGGGCCTCAGTCGGTGTTTCACAGCAAAGCCGGCTAGGGAATGTCACGCCCGGGTGGTCTGGGACGCCAGGTAAACTCGAAGGCTTTATCCACGGCTTCAGGCTGCACAATGAACATGCGAATTTGGAGCTGTTTTTGCTTAGATGCTGAGTTCATAAGCCCCAGAAAGTGTACACTTTTCGTTTTATAGTGGGTAGTATTATCCCTAAAGTGTAATGTGTGTCCACTCAGCTGCTAAGTTTGAATACGTCTAAGGCTGAAGCTTTAATCCGAAGTAGATGGCAGGCGTCTGAACCAGTAGGTTGCGGCTGCGAGATCTCGCCGCCCGATGCATGTCTCGATCCTCGGCAAACTCATCTTAAGATCGAGGGCCTACGCGGACACGCACATCTTATATATATATATATATACATATGACATGCATATACACACATACCATATTATATGCCTACATATGTATATAATATGATACATATATATATATATATATATATATACATACATTGAAAAATTGAATCTCGCGTGATTTGGGGGGGTCCCTGGTCTTCACGACCCGGGTTGACAGCACAAGGATGTCGAGGCTTTCTGAATCAGGGTTTAGGGTTTAGGGTCGAGGTTCTTCTAGCAGCGAAGACCATTAAAGTGTGCATGAACCCTAAACCCTACCCCCAAACCCTCAACCCCCAAACCCTCAACCCCCAACCCTAAACCCCAAACCTTAAACCCCTAACCCTAAACCCCGAACCCTAAACCCCAAACCCCAAACCCCCAAACCCCGAACCCTAATTCTCCCCTCATAACCCTAAACCCGAAAACAACTCTATCCCAGGAGCAGCATCCGGAACGTCTTCTCATTCGGATCCAATCCTGCGCCTGCCCGCGGTTACAACTCAGATGAGGGTTTAGGGTTTAGGGTTTAGTTGAGGCTTCATGGAGGGGCCAAGAGGCCCTGATTTAGAGTCTAGGGTTTAGTTGAGGCTTCATGAAGGGGCCTGAATGTGCGGTTCGAGGCCTTGATTTTGAGTTTTGGGCTTCGGGTTTTGGGATTTAGGGCTTCGGGTCTGGGATTCTGGGTTTAGGGCTTAGGATGGCTAGGAGTTTGGGGTTTAATTCGGGTTTGGGGGGGGATCTCAGGCTGTGAGTTTAGATCATCCCATCTGGCGCAGAAGAGACATACGGTTTAGGGTTTAGGGTTTAGGGTCGAACCGGTATAGAACCCTTCGGTCAACTTAGGTCCTTGCGAAGTCCTAAACCCTCAAACCCTCTTTGAAAACCCTAAACCCTAAGCTCCCACGGGCTTCGAGATCCGGAGAAGCCACCCAATCCGAAGCCCTAAATCGGGTTTTAAGGTTTAGGGCTTAGGGTTCAGGGTTTCGGGTTTAGTTTAGGGTTTAGTTTAAGATGTAGGGTTCACCTAGACCCTCCAAGTAGCCTCTGATATACCCCAGATACCCACTATTAACAGCCATAAGGACTCCGTTAAACGGCCCCTTGAAATTTCAGGGTTCAGGGTTCAGGCTTCAGGGTTTAGGGCTTAGGGTGTAGAGTTTAGGGGTTTAGGGTTCAAGGTTTAGGGTTCGGGGTTTAGGGTTGGGCCTTTGCCCTGGCTGTACCACGACTCAGCGCTCACCAGGTCGCCCTTCCTAGCGCACTGAAAGGGATGGGGCCGTTTTTGGGATTTTTGGGCCTGATATAGGGTTTAGGGATTTGAGTTTTGGGCTTGGGGCTGTTGTAGGAATTTCTGGGGTCTGATATCGGGCTTCGGTTTAGGGTTTTGGGCTTTGTAGGCTTTGGGGGCTGATTAACTGGGATTATAGGTAAGATACATAAAGCTCTAACCACAGTCGCCTACAACCCCAATGAAGACACTTACTGAACACACTGGCCCTCCAAAAAGAACAAAGGGCCTTGCAGGGTTTAGGGGTCTGGGATTTACGGCTTCGACGATCGAGGGCTTCGGGGGCTTATGGGCTTTGTATAGCTGCAGGGTTTCGGGATGTGGGTTCAACACAGGGCCGGAGTCAAGAGTAATTTAGACAGTTTAGGATTTAGGGTCTAGGGGTTTAGAGGGTTTAGGATTTAGGATTTAGGGTATAGGGGTTTCGGGTTTTTGTGTTTAGGATCTAGGGTATAGGGAATTAGCACTCAATGATTCAGGTTGCGGGGCTTAGGTGTAAGGGGTCGAGACTCGGGCAAAGGGTTGAGGATAAGACCGTTCCATCAACATGCCTCCGTAGCTCTGGTATGATATACCCCTAATGTAGGGGCCTGAACAATTAGAATAGGGGTTTTGTGAGTTCCCTATTATGATTATAGTATAGTATACCCCCAAACCCTGTTCTAATTATTAAGGAGCCTATATCAATCAGCCGCTGTACCCTAAACCCTAAACCCTCAACCCTCAACCCTCAACCCCAACCCCTAAACCCTAAACCCTAAACCCTCAACCCCTAAACCCTAAACCCTCAACCCTCAACCCTCAACCCCAACCCCTAAACCCTAAACCCTAAACCCTCAACCCCTAAACCCTAAACCCTAAACCCTGAACCCTAAACCCTGAACCCTAAACCCAGCCCTGACCCCGAAGTCCCAGCCCAAACCCTAAGCCTTAAACTCTAAGCCCCGAACACACAATCCCCACAAAACCTACATGGGAGTTCTCGAAATTAGTTTTTAGGAAATTCTTATAAAAGGACTCTAACTCTAAAAGGGGCGCGAATCTAGAGAACTACCCACATATTAGAACCCCCCCCCCCCCCCCNCCCCCCCCCCCCGCCCACTGCAACCATACGCCAAAGAAGGCCCAGATTCCGAGCTGCAGCCGTGATCAGCGTGTTGAACGCCTGGTTGCGGAGTGCGAGTAATACGGAACCTTTCATACTCATATGATACAGGCTTTAGGGGTCTATGATACTACATATTCCTAACCAGCGACCCTGAGGAAAAATATTGGTAAATTCTGAAGCTTCTAGAATACCCTAGACCCTGTCTTTGGATGAGGCCCTTCATGACCTGTCAACCTCTAAGCTCCTGACACTACACCTTAAGTAGGGTTTAGGGTTTAGGGTTTAGGGTTCAGCTAGAACCCTTCTAGAGTCCTTCTGGGAACTTTGAGAACCCTTACAACCCTTGCAGTGCAGCTTCTGCATCCGGGCACTCTGAAAGGCTGAGGTATGCCATGAAGCCTTCAAAAACATCGCCGGATGCTCCCATCTTCTTCTTGTTGCAGTCTTGTCGTCGCGCCCATTCCCCACAGCAGAGAAATAGTTCCAGTGTGTTGCGCCAGTTGCCTATTTAGTACTTGTCACTCTGCAGCTCCGGACAACCATACCAGTCATGGTACTTATCGTGCCACCGGCTCCGGCTGTGCTCCGTGTCCAGCTCGAATGCCAGAAAATGTGTGCCAGACATAATGCACACTTGCTGGAGCAACTACCACCCTAAACCCTAAACCCTAAACCCTAAACCCTAAACCCAATACCTCTTATGAATTTTTAAGCTCTCAGAACCGGAACCCTGCCAAATCCCACAAAACCCCATGAAGCCCTATAAACAGCAGACCCTGAGCCTGAAACTCCAAAAGAGCCGAAACCCTAAAACCGTAAACACCTACACCCGCCCGGTTTAGGGTTTAGGGTTTAGGGTTTAGGGTTTAGGGTTTAGGGCTGGCCGATGCTTTCGAAAGCTGCAATAGACCCTTGCAGAGCCTTTATAATTAGTCTTTATGGATACCCTTCCAGGCCCTAAAACCCGATAAAGCCCTGCCCCAGAACCCTAAACCCTGAAGCTAAAGCCTAAAGCTCAAGCCTAAACCCAAAAGCCCAAACCATAAACCCTAAGCCCCAAACCCGAAACCTAAAGCCCTTCGGGGGGAACTCTCGCCTGCACATCGGCCTTAAGCCCCAAAGCCATCGCTCGCTCATACCAGCGCTTCGCCAGCGCCAGGTCCACCTGAAAAGGGGGGTTCGTTTTAAGGGATCTACAAGGGTACTGTTTAGGGTTTTAGGGTTTAGGGTTTTAGGGTTTAGGGGTTTAGGGATTGGGTTTAGGGTTTAGGGGTTTAGGGTGAAGGGTTTAGGGTCGTAGGGTTTGAGATTTCTTGGAAAGGGGCTTCGTTGCCAGGTTTAGGATTTATGGTTTCGGGGTTTCAAGCAAGGTGTCTTGAGAGAGGGATTCGAATTAGGGTTCCCGTGATTTCAGGCCTCTCAAGATACCTTCAACAAAGGTTTTGTAGACCTACGTAACGAGTCTTCAGGGTCCAATACAGGTCAGTCGGTTTAAATTCATGTTCAACGGATCCAGACATGCAGAATGGTCTATCGACACCGCTGTCGCTCTAGTTCGTCCTGTCTTACCTTGCTCTTAGTTGCTTCCTTGGTCTTCCTTTCTGTGATGTCTTACACTATTTCTTGTTTCTGCTCTCTCTCTCTCTCTCTGTATCCATCTACATATCTGTTATCTTTGTATAGTTAGGTAGATAGACAGACAAACAGATAGATAGGTAGACAGAAAGATAGGTAGATAGATAGGTAGATAGACATGAAAGTAGATAGGCCGATAGATAGGTGTATATAATACACATATATACATATATACATATATACATATATACAGATATACAGACATATATACATATATACATATACATATATGCATATACACATATATATATATAGACAGATGGATAGATAGAAAGATAGATAGACAGATGCATACGTAGATAGATAGGTAGATAGGTAGGTAGGTTTGACGGTCGGTAGGTGGGTAGGTAGGTCGGTAGGTCGGTAGATCGGTAGGTCTGCAGGTCTGTAGGTCGGTGGGTCACTAGGTAGGTAGGAAGGCAGGAGGTGTAGGTAGATAGGCAGATTGGTGGCACTACGTAGCTAGCTAGCTCGCTAGGTTGGTAGGTCAACGGAAGGATGGACAGATGTAACGATGAAGAGATAGGTAGGTAGATAAACAGACAGATCGACAAAGTGCTGTGGTTCAGGCATTACGACTCATTACGACTTTGCACAGGCATCGGTTCGGCCGACGGAACCCTCCATGCAGGCCAGAAGAGTAATTAACAGTAAAACCTTCAACCCCACAACCCAAAAAGACCCTAGTTTGCGAAGTCCCACCTGAGCAGCTGCATCCTGCCGAGCATCCAAAAAGCTCTTCGCATGGTTTCGAAAGTACTGATCTAGGGCTTTCTTGCTGTGGGACGTTGATATCCAGGAAAATTTACTGTGAAGGCGAGATTTATGGATTTGTTCACACGTCCTGAAAGGCATCTACTCGAATAGCATCAGGCATATCAGCTGCTATGCTCAGCCCCTTGCGGGGGTTGATGAGTATAGGCCCTAAAAACCCAATACGTTCAGGTCATAGCCTACTATTAGAAGAGGGTTTTTTTTTTAAAAAAAAAAAAAGGTTAAAAAGCCCTATTTTGGCGGGTTTGGGGCTGCGGGTTACAAGGCCGAAGTCCAGCAGCAAGTTCAGCACCGGCTGTGAAGAGCTGCGCAGTAGCTCCTCGCAACGAGTGGTTCTCTACGGGTTCCACCTTAAGGGATCTATATGAGTTCTATAAAATATACAGGGCGTTTCACCGCAGAGTAAGGGGCTTATAGGGGTCCGATAAGGCAAGCAAGGTTCTAGGTACATCAGTTAGGGTTACAAGCAACTCTGGCTGTAGTTGGCTTGTTTCCAAATAACTAAGTCGCATGATCCTTTAAGAATAACGTTTTCGGGTTCAGGTCCTCAGATGATTACGGGCATAGTGCTTTGCACAGCACTAGAGTCTTAAGGGTTTTAGGGGTTAGAGTTGCAAAACACTAAACCCTGAACCCTAAAGTGGTTACGCGAACCCTCCAGGCTTTGGAACGAGTGCAGGAGTTCTCGAGACGTTGCATTCAGGCGTCCGTGCTGTAAGCATCAGATTTCATGTTGAATGGGATAAGAGCCCTCTTGTCTATAGGATCCCCGGTAAAGGTGATACTAGTAGGGTTTAGGGTAAGTCTTCTTAATTAGTTGGGGCACCTGGTTGAGGGGTTCTTGAATTAAGGCCCCCACTCCTACGATACGATGCCGGGTTCTATGTTAGTGCGTTGGAAATAATGTTGCATGCGAGGTTGCACCTGTCGAAGTCTCAGACTCAGCGTTGTGTTACGATCAGTTGTCTACACCCCTACATCCTAATCCAAACCCTAACCCTAAACACTATACCCTTTGCCCTAAACACTGAACCAGAAACCACGTGAACCTTCAACTCCACACTCCTAGACCCTAAACTCTATCCTCCCCAAACGCTAAAGCCCTGAACTGCAGTCTCCCTAAAACCCTAAGCTCAAAACTCCTAGACCCAAAAACCTGAACCCTAAAACACATAAACTACCAAAAACCAAAACCCTAAACCCTGAATCTGGCATTCGTGAAAGTTCTCAAACACCAACTCCAGCGCCGAAAGAACCTTGGAAATAAGGGTTTAGAATTTAGGGGTTAGGGTCTAGGGTTTTAGGGTTTAGGGTTAAGGGCCTAGGGTTTTAGGGTTTTCGGGTTTAGGGTTTAGGGCCCAGGGTTTTGGGGTTTAGGGTTTAGGGTCTGGGGTTTAGGATCTTAGGGCTTAGGGGCAGGCTCATCTACTGGGCTTTAAGTAACCAGGGAGAAAAAAGTATAAACTTTTATTTCATAAGGGTTCCTTTAAGAAAAAAGTATTAAAGTATGGTACTCCAAAGCCCAGTCTAAAGGATTCCTCGTACCACTCCGCCGCATCCTCGAGGTCTCCAGAGGTCGCTGCTGCCTGGAGTTTCGCTCATGGGTTTGATGCCAACATACCCTAAGGGTCCAAAGGACCCAATAATTAGGTACTTGGGTTTAGGATAGTAGTTATGTAGCTCAATATTTAGGAGAGGGTTTGATGCTAACATAGGTTTTTTGTAAGTTAGGATGGCGGCCTTCTTTGTACGCCTGCCCGAGTCGGCTCCTAACTAGGCTGAGGTCTGCATTTGACAGTTCAGCATGCTAACATAGGTTTAGTGTTTAGGGTTTAGGGTTGAGGGTTTGGGGTCGAGGGTTTGGTTTAGGGTTTAGGGTTGAGGGTTTGGTTCAGGGTTGAGGGTTTAGGGTTTAGGGTCGAGGGTTTGGTTTAGGGTTTAGGGTTGAGGGTTTGGCTTAGGGTTGAGAGTTCAGGGTTTTTTAACACGGTAGACAGGGCAAAATAAGGTGCACTAGCCTCTTTCTCTCCACCGAGGCTCGCTCATAGACGAGTAGATAGGGTTTAGGGTTTAGGGTTTAGGGTTTAGGGTTTGGGGCCTTATTCTACAACCCACTTTGATGATAAAAATTGAAAATAACGTTAGCCACCCCTTGGGCTAATGTTTCAAGTACAGATGCAAAAACTAAGTCCACCCACTGCGGGAGCAGGATTTTCAGGCTTGGGGGATCGGATTTAAGAGTGTCCTGCGAGAAAGAAGCTTTGACCTTCAGGGCTTCAGGGTTGTATAAGGGTTCCGTCAAGGGTCCTCTTAAGGCCCCTCTTCAGGATCCAATAGGATTGGGGGATTTAGTATGGGAACCCTTTCTCCTACTATTTGGCGTGTATAACGGAACCCAAAATAAAAAGAGCAAAAGGGAAGTCCTGGGGAATCTCGCATTGGAAGAAGCTGGATTTACGGCCCTGAAACCGTCAAAGCCTGAGCAGATCGAACCGCAACATTTGAGAGTGCGGGTCCTCTCGGTTATGGGTTTAGGGTGTAGGGCGTTTAGGGTTTAGGGTTTAGGTTTAGGTTTGGGATTTTGGGCATTTATGGCTTAGGGCTGTTAGGCACACTGTTGGGGTTTAGGGTTTAGGGTTTAGGTTATCAGAACCCTTTTGGTGGAGTGTTTAGGACGCTAAACCTCGAACCTTCACTTGGCGTTGTCAATCAAGTTCTTCCTGGATGCGATAAGAAATACATGTAATGAGATTGTCAAGACAACATCAGTTAATATCGAAACTAGTTGACCCCAAACAGTAGACCTGAAGCCCTAAACACTCTATTCTGGATCCTAAATCCTCAAATGCAACATCTACATGGGAGTTTCCGACAATAGGGGATCCTAATGCACTAGGATCCTTATTATGAGGACACCTAAAATGTAGCATCTACATCAACCCCCGGGGAGAGGTGGTAGTTCGAGGCGTCAGTCAGGGCCTCGACCAGCGCCGCAATGGTGAAGCTTGTCGGATAGAGTCCCGCACCGGTGGCCTCGAACTCATTAGAGCAAAACCAGCACAACCACACGCTATGCTCGAAAAGGAGAGAGATAGAGAGCGAGCTTGCTCTCTCTGTATGGGAGTTTTTGTTGGATGTTGCAGTGTCATTCGTTTGTTTAACAAGATTAAGGGTCCCTTATCCAGAGGTCCTAGTGATAAACAAAACAAACTATTTGGGATCTATATTGGTACCCCTAAAGCCTAAACCGTAAAACCCTAAAGCCCGCCTAAACCCTGAAACCTGAACCCCTAAACCTAAACGCCAAAAACCCGTGCCCCTTAAGCACCGGATCGGGGCTTGGCTTCGACCAAAAGAGGGGCGTTCCAAAGTGCTGCACCTGTACCGGGCAGCCTGTGTAAACTTCAGGAGGGTTTAGGGTTTAGGGTTTAACTGCGTAGGGTTCAACCCCAAGAACGAAGGGAAGACGAGTCGGGCACATTTTGATTTTGCGGGCTGCAGGTTCAAAGCCCAAGACCCCAATTTTGGGTGTAATCCTACTCCTAATTCCTACACCTTGAAGATGCTGCCGGTGAACTTTTATATCCATTACAAGCTAGACTAATCATGGGCAGCTGAATTTGGGCCTGCTGACCACCGATTGCTTTGTGTGTGTGTGTGTCTGTGTCTGTGTCTGTGTCTGTCTCTGTGTCTGTGTCTCTGTGTCTCTGTGTCTCTGTGTCTCTGTGTCTCTGTGTCTCTGTGTCTCTGTGTCTCTGTGTCTCTGTGTCTCTGTGTCTCTGTGTCTCTGTGTCTCTGTGT
>BGNK01002150.1:0-21245 GCA_003297005.1 Symbiodinium sp. clade A Y106 | reverse complement strand
GTGGGTGTGGGTGTGGGTGTGGGTGTGGGTGTGTGGGTGTGTTGTGTGTCTGAGTGTGAGTGTGAGTGTGAGTGTGAGTGTGCGAGTGAGTGAGTGTGTGTGCTTTTGGGTGAGCGCAGGGATGTATGGTTCTCAGAAAGGAGGGCCCAAACCTAAACCCTCAACCCTGAAGTAGTTGTGGTTTAGCCCCCATGCCGCCTGGTCGAACCATCGTCGTGCGGCCGCTAGCCTTAGAAGCGGCTCGAAGAATTCCCTTCCAAAGAAGAAAACCCAAAAATCTTCAGCTTTAGTGACTTTAGAGGTTTTGGGGTCTTAGGGTTTAGGGTTTGAGGGTTCAGGAAGTTTAGGTGTTTAGGGCGTTTTGAGGCTCAGGGCTGACGGAGTTCTGTTTAGCGTTTAGGGAGTTCAGTTATATAGGGCTTAGGAAGTTTAAGGTTGAAGGTGCTGGGTGGTTTAGGGTTTGATTTGGCTTAGGGCTAAGTGCAGTTGAGGGTTTACGGCCCATGGTTTACGGTTCAGGATTTAAGAGTAGCTTGCTGTTTCAAGCTGCCTAACTCCGACTGTATTAATATACAAATAATCTTGCCCAAGGCATTGCTCGCACTATCAGCTGCTTTCTTCTCCATGCCCCTCAGCGTTTGCAGGGTGACTTATTATCTTCTGTCATGCTTGACCGGAGCCCGTGCGCTTGAGTGGGATGTTCTAGTCTTGTCTTCCGCTTTCAATGCATCTATAAGCGACTTGGCCTCGAACCTGTCTAAACCACAAAACCCAAAGAAATCGTAGCGAGGAAGGCGTGCTAGAAGAGGGTAGCACCAGCGTCTTGGAGACACGAATAAGTTCTAAACCTAAATACATCTTAAAACCGCAGAGAACTTAGCCCTACGTCCGTACGATCCTAAACCCAAACCCTAAAGATCCCAAGCTCTAAATCCAGAAGACCCTTAAACCCTGCGCCCTAGCGACCAGAAAACCCTAAACCCTAAATCACCTACCTTTTGGAGGACAGGCTTAAGGAAATCACACTACGGAGCCTGAACATATCGTCAGCGAAGTTCCAGCCGAATCGTCACGGGCTGAACGGCAAATTCGCCGTCTGCCCGAGCACCTCCTTAAACCCTAAAGCCTAAACCCTAAACCGCTTGCGCTCCGCAGCTTTGAACTGTTCCTCCGCCACCATCTCCTTGCGGCTCCCTTGGTGCTAAACGGAGCAGCCGTGGCATGCCGAGGACACCTGCAGCTCTCGGATTCTCTTTGGTGTAGGAATAAGGGTTCAGGGTTTTAGGGTTTTAGGGTTTCAGGGTTCTAGGGTTTTAGGGTTTAGGGTTTAGGGTCTAGGGTGGCCTCCAAATGAAGGGCATCGTGGGCACGTCACTGGGCCCGCTCAGCATCTCGGACACTGCTGTCGCTAAATCCTAAGGACCCTAAGCCTTAACCCCTAAAGAGAAGTCGAACCCCAAACCCTATAAACCCTAAACCCAGAAGATCTAGAACTCTATAAACCCTTATCCCTAAACCCTAAAATAGAACCCTATATACCCTATAAGCCCTAATCCCCACACCCCAAAATAGAAGACCTAAACCCCTATAAACCCTATAATCCCCAAACCCAAGAATAGAACCATATATATATATATCTACTATAAGCCCTAGTCTAAACCCGAAAATAGAACCCTACAAACCTGTAGCAAAACCCTAATCCCACAACCCTAATAAAGCCTAACCCCTAAACCCTTAACCTTAAACCTCAAAACCCTAAATCTAAACCCTATAAACCCTAATCCCTAAACCCTAAAATAGAAACCCCCTCGCTCGAGACCGAGGTGCTCCCCCCGCCGTGCCGTCTGCCGAACCAGCGACTCAAAAGCTCTCCGAGCCGCGCTCTCCCGGAGCATCCTCGGCGTAGAGTTCTTAGAGGGTCTGTAGGTTTAGGGTTTAGGGTTTAGGGGTTAGGGCTTGGGGTTTAGAGGGTCTATAGGTTTGAGGTTTAGGGTTTAGGGGTTAAGGTTTTAGGGTGTAGGGTAGGGGTTATAGGTTTAGGGTATAGGGTTTAGGGGAAAAGGGTTTAGGGGTTACAGTTTATAGGACTTTCAAGAATTCTTGGCTTAGGTTCTCAAGGGGTTTAATGGGGTTTAGGACGGGCGCCAAGAGGGAAGGCATCGCTCTTGCAACAAGGACCTCAAAGCGGACCGCCCTAAAAACGCAACCCTAAAGCCTAAACTCTTCACCCTAAACCTTAAGCAGTTTGAGGGAAGCCTTTATGCAACAATGCGCATTCTCGGCTCGGTGCTTTTGGAGTCCTTATAGCGGGTTTAGGGCTGAGGGTTAGGGGTTAGTGTTTAGGGCAGTTTAGGGTTTAGGGGGTTAGGAATTAGGGCTGTAGGCTGTTGGGGTTGAGGGTTTTAAGGCTTTAAGCTTTTCGGGTTTCAGGGTGCTTGGGCATAGGGCTACTTACTCGAGTAAAGAACTGTGGGGGGGCTTCTACGGAGCCGGAGAGCCCAATACGCCGTACTTGAGAAATATACATTACACAAAGCATTGAGCATCGTGGGTTTTTAAGCCAGATTGAGCCTCTATTAGTTCTAGGGTTCAGGAGGTAGAAGTTTAGCATTTGAGGATTAAGGGCTCAGATACTCAACCCTGAATCGCGACAGCTGAATGCAAAGGCAGCGCGGTTTGGAGCGTCAAACCCTAAGGACCACATGCTCCATGCCGTGTTTTGTACAAACCCTCAACCCTGAACTGCAAACCCTGAAAAGGATATGCACCTCAAACTTGTCTTAAGGTTCATTGGAAGCCGCAACATGAGCCCTTACCGAGGATCCCCCTGGAGATTAGAATGCAAGGATATGAAGGGTTGATGTACAATTGAAGTACAACCCAATCCCAAACCGAACCCCAAAAACACTGTTAAAACCCTGCAAAACCCATGATGCTGAACCCTGAATGCTCCAGCCGAAGTGTAGCTAAGGCCTATACTATAGATCCCTGTTACCATAACAATGAAAGCCATATCATATACTATAGATCCCTGTTATGGTAACTTAAGTCAAAGTCCTTAACAAGAACCGCTTGTAATATAGCGGCCTGAATAATTAGAGTAGGGTTTTGGGGCCCGTTATGCTATCATCACTCATAATAAGGAACCCCCAAAACAGTATTAGTAACTGTTTAAGCCCCTATTTTAATTAAAGCCTGTGCCCCTTCACTTTGCATGCGAAAACCCTAAATCCTTAACCCTCAACCCTAAAAAACCGAAACCCTAAACCGTAGGCCCCTACATTAATTGAAGCCTGTGCCCCTTCACTTTGCGTGCAAGGCCTTATAATAGCCCTTATAGGCCCCTTTAAAGGAAGCCTATTCCATAATTAAGGGATACTCCGTAAATTACGGTATATTCCGTAATTAAGGCTAGGCTTTTAAGTAACCAGGGAGAAAAAAGTATAAACTTGTATTTCATAAGGGTTCCTTTAAGAAAAAAAGTATTAAAGTATGGTACTCCAAAGCCCAGAAGGGATATTGGGGTCTCTGGGAAGGCCAGGCTTCTGCAGTAGGATGCCCGTGGGCTCTGCACCAGCCTGAACGGCACGCTCGATCCATCCTCGCAGCTGGAAAAGAGGACTTTTAGGGTTTAGGGTTTAGGGCTTGTGAAGACTTGGGGGGTAATATAGAAAACCTGAAAAATTAGAATAGGGTGTTGGGGTATATTATACTGTGATTATAAGAAGGAACCCCCAAAATAGTACAGGTACTTATTAAGGCCCCCTATATTACAGCGTTTAGGGTATAGGGTCCAGATAGAGGGCATAAGGTTGCCGCCAAAGGTTCCTACATTATGCTGGATTATACTGGATTGTTCAGGCTTCGGAAACACTCATATAGGGGCCTTAATAATTAGAAAAGGGTTCCTTTCAAGGGTTCTATATAGGGGTTACTATAAGACTATAAGGGTATTGCAATATAGGGGCCTTAACAATTAGAATAGGGTTTTGGGACCCGCTCATTAATACTATAGTTAGAGTAAGGAACCCCCCCAAAATAGTATTGGTATTTATTTAGGCCCCTATATTAACAGCTTGAACCGCAGGTGTGTTGGACATGTTCTGGGGTTTAGAGCATCTCGAATTCAACACACATTATCACCTGGTCTTAACTGTAGGCGATCGATAGTATTTCCGGTCCTCCGTAAGTCTGAAAAATTCCCCTATCTCCAGCTTGAAGATCTACTCTTGTTTGATCCATTTTCAATTTTAGGGTAGGGATCCATGTATACTACCCTTGCGGAACTGGATCCCACGATCCCAGTATTGAAGGACCCGAGTCCTTAACGGTACTGCTGATGAGAAAAACCCTGCACTACTCATACGGTTTAGGGACACCCAAAAGTAATACACGGTAGTTCACATAGCTGTCCATCAGCCCCGTCGTTTTTTTATGAACCCTCTGGCTGTCTGGGTCACGAGATGCCGAATCCTTCGGGGAAAGCATAATAATTTTGAAGAGGGTCTCTCAACCCTGAAACCTAACCCAGAAGCCCTTGGACCCTAAACACTTGAACCGCTACGCCCTGAACCAAAAACGCACAGCTTAAAGCCCGAACCCTGAAAACCCTGAACCCAGACTCCTCAAGCCCTGAACCCTAAGCCCTCAACCAACCTTACCCAGGATCCCTAGGTTGTATATAGCGTCATTGATGTAAGGAATTAGGTCCCACAAGCCATGACATATATATATGTGTGTGTGTGTATGTATGTATGACTGCACATTAAAGCATACATACATACATACATACATACATACATACCATAACACATACACATACGTACATACATACACGCATGCAGCATACAAAACAAATACATACTGCATACATGCTCACATGCATAAATACATACCTACACATATGCATCTTTAAACATCTATATATATATACATACATATATATATATACACACATATACATATATATATATATAGTAGAAGCCAGAAAGTTGGAACATGGTAGTTTACCTTAAGGGCATGAGGATAATGATGTTCAAATTTTCTGGCTACTACTATATATATATATATATATATATACATATGTATGAGCATACATGTATGCCTGCATACAGACATGCATACATGCTGTTATATATATATATATATGTATCAATAAATATATACATACAAACCTATATGCATATATACACATACATGCAAACACACTTACATGCAGATATGTGAATATGCATATAAGCAAATAGACATAAACATACATAAATAAATATATATCTATATCCATATATATATATATATGTGTGTTTATGTGCATACACACACATATGTGTATATATATATACATGAAATAATAAGGCATATATGCACGAATACATGTACACAGATATACATACATACATACATACATACATTCCCACATATATACATATAGATATTTACACACCTACATGTAATGCAGATATACAGATATACAGATACAGATATGTACACGTATACATATCATGTTATATTCACATATTTGTATTTGTAGATTTGAACTTAGATTTATATTTATATGTTCTTATATATGGACCCTCTACCGACAACCCAAACCCCAAAAAAAACACCCTCAGAGGGTACGATTGCATGAAACTGTCGAAACATGAGATCGAGCTGCGCTCGGACAGAGGAGACTCTGCTTGCTGGAGGGAGACGCTCAGCCTTGTTGAGGGTTATATAGGGGCCTTAATAATTAGAATAGGGTTTTGGGGCCCATTATTCTTTGTTATAATAAGGAACCCTCAAGATAGTATAGGTAATTATTAAGGCCTCTATATTTGACGGTTCCGGGCTCCGGGTTGCGACAAGGGGTTCAAAGGGTTTGGCGGTTAGAGTCTGGGGTTTAAGGTTCAGGGTTTCGGGATTCGAGTGTTTGGCGTTCACGACTCTTTAGGCTTTGGGGTTCAATCTTTCGGATTTAGGGTTTAGGGTCTCAGGTTTGTTGGTTGGTGTACTTCGTGGGTTTAAGGCGATCCCACCGCGATTTTAGGCTTGGATGGATTTCAGAAGCCTTCTTTCACGATGTGAAATTCTTTCAATGGACTATACCAGATGAGTTTGAGTTCTTTGTTCCTCTTGCTTTTGAGGTATTCCGTCAACTTTATGAGCTTACCAAAGGTCATGGCCAGCGCAGTTAAGAGCAAGCAGCTTCTAGTGGCTTACAGCTAACCTCCGAATATAGGGGCCTAAATAATTACCTAGACTATTTGGGGCCCCAAAACCCTGTTCTAATTCTTAAGGCCCCTATATTAGGGCTTGCATTTGGGATGTGGGGCTTAGGGGAGTGTTGGATCTTGGCATCGGGGTGTGTGGATTTAGGTCCAGTGACGTCTTTTTTTTTGAGAACAGATGCGAACACAACGAAAATGATACAATACATCATGCTTCTTTCAAGTGTGGGTTGAGATATCAAGCATCGGTGTGGGGTTTCATGCTGCGGGCTTTTCATTGAGGGTCTAGGCATCACCGCCTGAGTACACTATGATGTGCATTACACTGGGCCTTGTCGTGAAGAATCATAGTCACGGAACTTGCCGACATGCGAATACAGATTAAGATGTCCCAGACCCTCATGCCCAAGAGCCCCAAACCCTAAACCCTAACCTTACAGCCTAAAGCTCGACTCTACCCGCGAAACTCGCAGCCGTACATCTCGAACCCGGAGCCCGCAACTCTCAACCCTATGTGGGAGTTGCAGAACTATCGGAGCCCTAGAAAGACCCGAAATCACAAGATCCTCGTTGCAAGGACCCGGTAGGAAAGGGACCCCGACGCCTATGTCGCTCTCACACCAGGTATAGGGTTTAGGGTTTAGGGTTGCAGGCTCCGTATTAACTTGATGATGAACTCCTCCGCTGAGGAAGCGACTTGTGTAGACAAGCCACCCAAAAGACCCACATTCCCTGAAATCCCCAAACCCATAGCACCAAAGCCGAACGCCCCCAAAGCTCTAAACCATATACCCCAAATCATAACCCTAAACCCTAAACCCCTAAACCCTAAACCCTAAACCCCTAAACCCTAAACCCTAAACCCCTAAACCCTAAACCCTAAACCCTACATAAAAGCAACTCGAAAGCCTCATCCCTAGAGCCTCCCAAGCACCCGAAAAACCCTGTATGATAAAGCCCATGACCGGGGTTTAGGGTTCAGGGGTTTAGGGTTTAGGGTTTAGGGTTTAGGGGTTTAGGGTTTAGGGTTTAGGGTTTAGGGTTTAGGGTTTAGGGTTTAGGGGTTTAGGGTTTAGGGCTTAGGGTTTTAGGGTTTAGGGTTTAGGGTTTAAGGCTAGAGCCAAAAGCCTTCACACACCGTAAACCGTAAAACTCCTACACAAACACCCAAATACACGCCTACATAAACCCTACAAGAATCCCTAAACCGTAAAGAACCAAAATTCGAGAGGTGTTCCCGAAAACATAAACCTAAACCAGCATGAAGCCCTCATGAAACCTAGAAGATAAAACCCTTGTATGAAACCTGATTATGAAGCAATTATAAGCACCTAAACCCTAAGCCTATGTCAATCTCAGGAGTGCTCAGTCTAGAGGAACCATGATTTTCAGAAATAGGAGATAAATAGGAAATAAATAGGACTTAAGGGTTTACAGGAAATAGGAAAGTTGCGCGGGGAGTGCGGGCAGGTCCTATTTTTCTCCTATTTTATTTGTATTTCCGAAAAACCAGGATTCCCATTTTTGTTCTTATGTTTAAAAATTTTGAGCCACTTGCGATCTGACGAGAGTTAGCACAAGAGATTGACATAACCCTAAACCCCAAAAAAGCCCCATAAAGAGACCTCAACGCTCCTCTCCGACCGGGTCACAGTTTCAGGATTTAGGGCTTTTAGGCCTAAGCCCTAAACCCTAAACCCTTAAACCCTAAACCTAAACCCTAAGCCCTGAGCCCTCAGCCCTAAGCCCTAAGCCCTAAAGCCCTAAAGCCCTAAACCCTTAAACCTTAAACCCTAAACCTAAACCCTAGACCCTAAACCTTTATCGCTTCCGCGTCACAGTTTGAGGAAGGTTCCTTGGTCCGGCTTTGCCTGCAGCAACTCGCCCACCTGAAACCTGAGGTCGAACTACTCCAGTAGGAGTTAGGATTCGGGGACGCTTGGGGATATAGACCCTCTCAATAAGGTCCCTTTTAAGAAAGCGAGAAGTAGGGTTAAGAAGGGTCCCCTTTAAGGGGTCTCCCTAATGCTACCTAGGATCCGGGGTGTCTTTTCCAAACTTGTCAGTGCCTCGAGGTTTCAAGGTTAAGGAGTTTCAGGATTGGGGGTGTACTTAGAGGCCCTGGAGACTTCGCAAGTAGG
The DNA here is from genome assembly GCA_003297005.1 of Symbiodinium sp. clade A Y106. NCBI lineage: Eukaryota > Dinophyceae > Suessiales > Symbiodiniaceae > Symbiodinium > Symbiodinium sp. clade A. Next base: position 12,895 of record BGNK01002150.1, on the reverse strand, counting down.
TTATAAGTAGGGTTATCCACTGTTTAAGTACCCTAAATTGAGATACCCCAATTATAACCCCACTTATAACCTACTGACTAAGTCCCCTGGGCCTCCAAGTAGACGTTCTCGGCCAGAGGCTTTGAATGGTTGTACGTTGATGGATGAAGGTTTGCTTCCGGTCTTTATCTTCGAGGTTGGCGGGGAGGGGAAGGGGGGAGGAGTACTTTTCTCTACTTAAGGAGTTTGGAGGCCTCAAAAGGTGGGATGAAGGTAGGTAGGATTAAGGATCCCTTATATAAGGACTCTTATTTTGGGATTACCCCACCTACCTTCATCCCACCTCTTGAGGCCCCTGAGGAGTTACGGTGTGAGACAAAGAGCAGGGTTGGGGTAGGAGGCTGCGGGACCTGAAATGAATCGCTAAACCTTATAAAACCCCTGCTGAGCCCGAAAACCCAGTCTGAATCCAACACAGAGCCCCTAAACGGCTCTAGTTAAAAGAAGCCTTACAAGGAACCCTCTACCCTAAAAGAAACCTTAAACGGATCCCGATACCTTAAACCCTAAACCCCTAAACCCTAAAACTTACATAGTACCCTTTTTGGATCCCTTATAGATTCCTGAAAGATCCCTTTTAAAGGAACCCCTTTCATCCTTGGCCTAGCCACCAAGTCTCCGCAGCGAGCAGGTCTCCAGCACGGGCTGCGGCCTTCAACAGCGCCGAGGCCGTCGCGGCAGAGGGCGCCACGCCGGCCTCTTCTAAACCCTGTGTTGGGCTTTAGAAGGGTTTTTTCTTTTTGAGTTCCTTTTCTGCTGTCGCTTACGGTCTAGAATGGGGTAAGGGGCTTTCTCGGAAGAGTTTACCTAGGCTTCATGAGGTTCTTCAAACTCTGTTGGGGTTTATGCAATGACTTTTTTCAGGGTTCCTTGAGGGTTTGGAGGGTTTGGGTTTAGGATTAAAGGTGTACTTCGCGGCGTAGGATTCTTTTTGAGGGAATTCGCAGAAACCGTGGGTTGGGCCTTTGTAAAATCCTACCCTGATAGACACCTTCCCCCTAAACTCTGAACCCCAATTAATCCCTAAATCCTAACCCCTAAACCCTAAATCCTAACCCCTAAACCCTAAATCCTAACCCCTAAACCCTAAATCCTAACCCCTAAACCCTAAATCCTAACCCCAAAAACCCTAAACCCCAATCCCTCAAATCGAGCCTGTCTGGTGAGCCGGAGCCATCGCTCCGCCTCTTTCAGAGGCGCCTGCCGTTCGGCAGCCTCGCGGCTTTGAGAGGATTGATTTGACTCCGAGCCGAGGGTCCTGGGGTTCCGTTAAAGGGTTCTCTAAGGGTACCTTTAAAGGGGTTCCTTTTGGGGATCTATAGGGGTTTAGGGTTTAGGTTGAGGGTATACTTAGAGGTTCATGGGTAGTTATAAGTATGGTTATAAGTAGGGTAACTACAGTTATAACCCATATTAGGGGACTTACAACCCCACTAAAAACAACCCCTGAACCTCCAAGTACTACGGTTGATGATATAAATCCTGGTGTTCCTTTGAAGGGATCTATAAGGGTACCTTTGAGGGGTTCCTTTACGGGTGAATTTATATCATCAACCGTATACCCCCATTAGAACCATTAAAAACAAAAAGCAGTATCTTTAATGCTTTCGTGGGCCTTACATGGACCAAAATACAAAATAATTCCTAAGGAGACTATAGTGTATAAGGGCTGCATGAGTTTAGGGTCCCGATAGGGCGTAGGGTGCAGGGTTTAGGGTGCAGGGTTGAGGCTTTATAGTGAACTCCAGAAAGTTGGAACATCGATTTAGGATGATTCATGCTGGGATTCCCTTTACTTTACTTTAAGGGCATGAGGCTAATGATGTTCCAACTTTCTGGCTTCTACTGTAGGGCTTATTGACAGGCTGAAACTTCGGCTTTTTAGATTTGGTCTTGGCGACCAGGGCTCGCCGTCACCCAGCGCTTTTGGGCTTCGCGTCAGGGTGAGGATCTCCCGGGTTCAGGCTATAGGGTTTTAGGATCTCGCGCTTTAGGGTTTAGAGTTTAGGGTTTAGGGCTTTGTGGCTTTAGGGTTTAGGGCTTTAGGGCTTTAGGGTTTAGGGTTTAGGGCTTTAGGGCTTTAGGGTTTAGGGCTTTAAGGCTTTAGGGTTTAGGGTTTAGGGCTTTAGGGCTTTAGGGTTCAGGATTTAGGGCAAAGCCCCCTTGCAGTAAGAGCAACTCACAGGCCCTAAGCCCTGAAGTCCAGATCCCAAAGCCCGCACCTAAGGGAAGATGCCGTACCTTTGCGGCTGGATACCCTAAAGTAGAAGCCAGAAAGTTGGAACATCATTATCCTCATGCCCCTAAGGTAAAGTATAAGGGATCCTAGCACTAATCCTCCTAAAGCCATGTTCCAACTTTCTGGGGTTCACTATAGCCCCAAAAAAAGACTAACCTTTTGAATTATGTAGTAGGGTTATATAAGCCCCGAAAGGCTATCGACTCAGCCCCTAAGTTGCACCCTAAACCCTAAACCCTAAACCTTGAACCCTAAACCCTAAACCTTAAACCCTAAACCCTAAACCCCAAACCTTAAACCCTAAACCCTAAACCCTCAACCCTAGACCCTAAACCGTAACTCTCCCGAGCTTTGGAGTTTCAGGCGCTTGCAACATCTGCGGTTCGGGGTGTAGCGTAAAAGGGTTCGCCAGAAACCCTAAACCCCTAAACCCTAAAGCTCTCTTTCGTATGTATCTAAGTCAGGATTCGTTGTTTTGTGCACTTTCCTGCGTTTTTTCGCCATCGCCAACGAACAGGTCTATACGTTGTTTTTTGCCACGTTCCTGTGTTTTTTGCCATTGCCAACGAATCGGTGTTTTTTATATTTATTTTTTTTAAGCGCCCCTTTTCCCAGGTAAGCCACAGCAACTGAGAGACGAATCGGGTTTAGGATTTAGGGTTTAGGGTAAGGTGTTTCCGGTAGGAACACCCGTGTTTCTGCTGGGAACCCCGCGTCTATTCGTTGTTTCTGGCACTGCCCTGTGTTTCTCGCCATTGCCCACGAACAGATCCTGGGAAGACCTAGTCTATTCGTTGTTTTTGGGGCTAGGTCATACTCTGGTGCTGCATCATAGGGTTTAGGGCTTGTTCTGGGGGCTGTATCATAGGGTTTAAGGCTTATTCTGAGGCTGTATCATATATCATAGGGTTTAAGGCCTATTCTGGGGCTGTATCATATATCATAGGGCTTAAGGCGTATTCTGGGGCTGTATCATAGGGTTCGGGACTTATTCTGGTGCGGCTTGTCTTGGGGCTTAGGATAGACTATATCATAGGGTCTAGGGTTTATTCTGGGGCTGTATCACAGGAGTCTTGGGGTAGCCCGAGGCTGTATCATAGGGTTTAAGGCTTATTCTTGGGGCTGGGCTTGGCCTTGCGTGAGTCAGGTGTCAAGTTTAACTTCTAGGGTTCAGGATGTAGGTTTCTGGGATTGCAAAAATGAAAAGTAAGATGGTGTCCTAATGTTAGGGGAATCTTGCGTGGGTGCGATGATTTCTGATACCAAAGTAGCGATCTCGACTTTAAACTGTTCGAGCCAGAGCGTCTTAACCCTAAACCCTAAACCCTAAACCCCTAAACCCTACTTGGAGGTTCAGGGTAGTTATAAGTGGGGTTTTATAAGAATATAGGTATAACTGTAGTTACCCTTCTTATAACCCTACTTGGAGGTTCTGGGGTAGTTATAAGTGGGGTTATAAGTCCCCTAATATGGGTTATAACTGTAGTTACCCTACTTATGACCCTACTTATAACTACCCATGAACCTCTAAGTAAACTATGGCTTCGATTTGGCTGGGGCCCGAGGCCTGCCACAGCCTGTCGATGGCATCTTGGTCGGGGGCCTCCTCCTGGCCGAAAGCGGTGAGTATCCACCTCGGAACTTGTTTTAATGGGCTCCTCGGAACGGTTTAGGGTTTAGGGTTTAGGCTTTAATATTAGAGCTGAGCGTTTAGGGTCAAGAATGAGTCCCAACTCTTTCCTTTAGAGGGATGAGTGTTTCGGGAACAGCGGCTAGGATCCTAAACCCCAAGCCCGAAATCCACAAAGGAATCCTGATTCGGGGTCGGAGGGTGGGGGGGAGGGCGTACAAGAGAGCGTCTCTTGGATGACTTTCCGTAACTGTGGGTTTCTTCTGTTTGGCTTAACGTTAGGGTTTAGGAAGGTGTTTAGGGTGCACCTTAACCCCAAATAACCGACAATTTTCAGGACTTATATCAAGAAATCATAATAAGGAGCCTTAAAACTGTAGGATCCTTAGGGTCCGGGCAGGCTTTAGGGTTCAAGGCTTGGGATGTTGGGTTTCGGGTTCGGGGTTTCGGCTTCGGTGTGGAGAGCTCGGAGACCCAGGTCTAGAATGCCCAAATTGGGGTTTAGGGTTAGAGGGTAGAGGGTTTAGGGTTTAGAGTATAGGGCTCAGGGTTTAGGGTTAGAGGGTTTAGGGTTTAGGGTTTAGGGTTAGAGGGTTTAGGGTTTAGGGTTTAGGGCTTTTCGGGTTTAGGGTTTCGGGACATTTTTCAGGGATCCTCTATTCAGGGTCTATGTTCGCGTTGCCTTGCAGGATGTAGGGTTGGAAGCCCGAAACCCTAAACCCTAAGCTCAGTTTTACTTTCGATGAGGTGAGTTGTTTGGGCTCGGGCTTCGGCAAAACTGCAGATCCCTTAATACCCTTAATCCTGAAACTCAATCTTCTCAGGGTCCTTGCACAAACCCCCGATCACTAAACTAAACGTTGAACTAAATGTCGAAATCGCCTAATAAGCGCCCTGAATCATCTTGGTCGACCTTCCCCAAAACCCTGAACCGTAGACCATAGATGCTGAGCCTTATAACCCGAAACCGTAAATGTATAGCTCATTCAAGGCAAAATGCTGCTCTACCGAAGCAAAGTCCCGACGCTCCACGGCATCGCAGGCTAGGACGAGGCACCTGAAACCGCCCAAGCCGGATGACTTTGCGGTTTGTGGCTGAAGGCTTCGAGTTTGGGATTTAGGATTGGGGTTGTAGCGTTTAAGGTGTAGAGTTTGGGGTTTAGGGGTGCTGCACAAGTTTTGGTCTATGGAGGTCATGGGTTTGCATCGTTTCGTAAGGGGTTTGGGCCCCAAACCCCGAATGCCGAAACGCTAAACCCTGAACCCTTCTATACTTATAGGGCCCCCAAAGAGCACATAAGCAAAAATAAGGATAGTGATCTCCCACATAAACCCCCTTATAATGAAGCCCAATGGGGCAGGGATATCCCAAAAAAATCTTATGCATATGTGCTTTTTGCGTCCCTGATTCTAAACTCCTTAACCCTGAGACCGAACTGGGCAGGCTGCCTGGTCAAGCCGTTCACCCAGGGACTCCAATATCCCTTAATTAGGGAATATACCTTAAATCATATTAGGGATCCTACTATAATGTAAGGTATATTCCTAAGTAAAGGATATTGGAGTCCCTGGGCACATCCCAAACGGGGACCTTGAATTAGCTGCGGTGCACCCTGCACTACTTCTTGGTTCCGGGTTCAGCGTTTCAGGTTTAGCGGTTGGGGGTTTCATGGATTCGAGCTGAATCCTGTACCAAGGTTCTTCAACTCAGAAAACCCAGCACCTAAACCCCACAAAACACTAAACCTCAAGTGCCATGAAACCTCAGACTTTTTGGCACCTTCGGTTTTCAAGGCTGGCACTGAGAACAAAAAACGGCAACACCCAAGCTTGGAAACGCTAAAACAGCACGTCCAACACCGACAAAACAAACCCTGAGTCACATACCCTAAGGGTCCATGTACCCAAATAGTATATACTTTGGCCTTAAAGTACTTCTTTTTCTGGTTACATTGGGCCCAACGTATATACTATTTGGGTACATGGACCCTTAGGGATAAAACTTCTTGCTAACAGACGGTTTCAGAATAAGTAGGCACTGATATAGACCGTGAAAATTAAAAGCCTTGTGTTAAGGAATCCTGAAACAGGTTATAAACCCTTTGTGAACAAGCCCCGTATAGGACCCCGGTAAAACCCACAACCTATCGTACCCGAATGAGCCTTAACCCTAAACCCTGAACTCCAAAACCTAAAACCCGGATGAGAAGGCACATGTCCTAAACCCAACCCTTAACTCTAAACCCTGAAACCCTCCCCTAAACCTCTAAACCCCTAAAGCCCTAAAACCCTATAACCCTAAACCCTTAAAATTACTAAGCCCTGAACCCCTCAACCCTATACACTAAGCCCTAAGCCACTACGCTTAGCCACGAAACCCTCAACCCCTAAACCCCTAAACCCGCACTCTGAAGCCCTAAACTCAGTACTTAGTTGCTGAGTTCATAAGCCCCAAAAAGTGTACACTTTTCCTTCTATAGTGGGTAGTATTATCCCCAAAAGTGTAAAGTGTATCCACTCAGCTACTAAGTTATAAACCCTAAACCCTAAACCCTCAACCCCCAAACCCTAAACCCTAAACCCCTAAACCCCTAAACCCTAAACCCCTAAACTCAGTATGAGAGGGCACATGTTGGCATCCGGCTTCTCTTCGACAAGGCCTTCGGACTGCAGCTCGATCAGCCATCTGCCGGGGTTTTTGGATTCGAGGGCTTGGGGCTCAGGGTTTAGGGTTAGGGTTCAGCTCCGGGTCGAGCTGTCTCTAGTCAAGCTAGCAGTTTTAGTTTTAGAAAACAACCCACCCGCCCAAAGAATCCCATAACATTAAGAAAATACAAGCCTTATCATTTTCCCAAAGCCCCAATTTTCCCAGAGCCACAACGCCTTAAACCCTAAACCAAACCCTACAGAGCTTTCTACGAACCTTAAACGGAACCCTTCCGAAACCCTACAGCCGAAACCCTAAAGCCGAACCCTTAAAGCGAAATCCTATAGCCGAGACCCTAAAGGCCGAAAATTGAAAGCCGTGTGCCGAAACCCTAAAACCGAAACCCTAAAGGCCGAAACCCTAAAGCCGAAACCCTAAAGGCCGAAACCCTATGGCCGAAACCCTCTGGCCGAAACCCTAAAGCCGAAACCCTTCGTGGGCAAGGCCCGAAAATTCGTGGGCAAGGCCATTTTTGAGATTCTGTGCCTTGTTTCGACCCAAAAATAGCAAAATGGCCTTGCCCACAAATTTTCGGGCCTTGCCCACGAATTTTCGGGCCTTGCCCACGAATTCTGGAGTCTGAGCCCGAAAATTCGTGGGCAAGGCCATTTTTGAGATTTTGTGCCTTGTGCCCTTGCCCACGAATTTTCGGGCCTTGCCCACGAATTTTCGTGCCTTGCCCACGAATTTCATTAGGGTTTAAAGTTCTATGTGATAGAGAGGTTCAGGGTTGAGGGTTTAGGGTTAGGGTTTAGGGTTTAGGGTTTAGGGTTTAGGGTTAGAGGGTTTAGGGTTTAGGGTTTAAGGTTTAGGGCTTAGGGTTTTAGATTTGGGGCCTGAGGGTGTGGGATGTAGGGTTTAAGATGCTTTACATTTCGGTTGAGGGTTTACAGTTCGGGGTTTAGGGTTTATGGTTCGACGAAGCTGTGTCGAGTGCATCGTATTGCCGCGACGAGCTAAGCCTGTCGATAGCAGGTGTTTCCTCCTTTCTCTCCCACCCCACCGCGTGCGTACAAGGCTGTCAAACCACCCACACCTGATATAGGCGCCTTGATCATTAGAATAGGGTTTCGGGGCCCATTTTATTATAATCAGGAACCCCCAAGATAGTAGAGGTAATTTCTTTTTAAAGCCCCTACATTTAACGGCTTGGGGCCTCAACTCAGGCCAAAGCGCAGGGTTCTTCTTCCAAAAAGGTCAGGGCAGGGCATGGCTGGGATAGGTTGCGAGGGGCTTAAGCGCCGCCCTTCAAGCGTGTTTATCACAAGTGGTTTGAATGTGGGGTCTGGGCTTCGGGTTTTCTAGCATTTCGGATCTATAAGGAATCTATAGTAGGGTTCTATAGTATAGGGGCCATTTTATTTTTCTTATAAAAGGGTCTACGAGGGCGATCAGAGGGTCTAACCCTAGTCCCCAAGAAACTCAGAGTCCAAAGCCCCAAAATACTGGGATCCTCATGAGGAGATGAGGGTTGAGGGTGTAGGGGGTTTAGCGGTTTAGGGTTTAGGGTTTAGGGTTGAGGGTGTAAGGGGTTTTGCAGTTTAGGGTTTAGGGTTTAGGGTTTAGGGTTGAGGGTGTAAGGGGTTTTGCAGTTTAGGGTTTGGGGTTTAGGGTTTAGGGTCGAGGGTTGAGGGTTTGGGGCTACGGCCCAAACTCCAACACACCCAAGCCCTGACCCAGAAACACTCGCCCTAAGGCCCTAACTCCCAAGCCAGCAAACTCCTAATCTCCAAAACACCAAACTTCTGGAACCCTTAGGGGTTTAGGGTTTAGGGTTTAGGGTTTAGGGGTTTAGGGTTTAGGGTTTAGGGTTTAGGGGTTTAGGGGTTTAGGGTTTAGGGTTTAGGGGTTTAGGGTTTACCTAAACCCTAAACCCTAAACCTTACGCATTAAACCGAGATCCACCGAACTGCTGGACCTCCCCCCTACAGCCCTACAGCCCTGAGCCCTCGACTTTTCGTAAACAAGCCTCATAAAACCGTCTCCATGCCCTCATAACCCCTAAACCCTAAACCCTAAAGCCTTCAACACCAAAAACCCGATCCATGGCCGCCTGGGCATCTTAGGACTCTCTGCTTCCTCCTCGGCCGAGGACGCGGATCCGAGGCCTCTTTCGGATCTAGCGTTCAGGAATGTATTGCAGGAGGGGTTGCACACCCCGAGATTCGTTCTGCTAAGCTTGAGGGGTTTCGACTGATCTACCTGGGCACTAGTTTAAGGTTTGGGGCTTATGGGTAATGGTTCAGGGTTTCCTTCTGAAAGGCTCCATAAGGGCTCTATACCTAAACTGCCGAAGAGGCTGGTCTTCGACCGAGCGAATTACGATTTAGGTTGGGGCGTTTTAATACTTTTGCATGAGAGACTTCTCTTTCACAGGCTTGCCGGGATGCCTGACATCTACAAATGCTGCAGCTTCCGTGCTCTGTCTCAGATGTGGGGTACCAGGCTTGGGATTTTGGTACACCTCAGCTCACGGATATGATGCTGGGTGTAGAAGTAGAAGTGCCCAAATCACCTAATCCCCTCATCTCAGACTCCGAACCCGGGGCTTTGGGTTCATCACGAGCTTCAGAGAGCTGCGGGTGCGGTATCGGAGAAGCCGGGCGACTTCCTGCAGCTGAAACGGCCTGCCACCAGAAACCCTCAACCCTAAACCCTAAATCCCCAATCCTGAACCCTAAACCCTGAAACCTAAATCCTAAACCCTAAATTTCGGATTTTCTCAACGGGACCGACTTCAACAACACGGCCTCTTCGACGGACTTCGACTCGTGGGCGGATCGACGGGAAGTGGGTGAAGGCATCCCTTAAGCACGGGGGATGAGTAGGTATTTGGGTTTTGGTGTTTTTGGGTTCAGGGGGTTAGCGTTCTAGGGTTTTGGGGCTGAGGGATCGGGGAGTCGGGTTTAGGGTTTTGGGGCTTTGAGGTTTTAAGCTTTACCTAGAGGCTCATACCCTATCCCTTTTTTTTTGCGCCTACTTTTTAAGATAACAGATCCTCACCGTAAAACTAGGTATCCTAAAAAGGGGTAGGGTATGAGCCTCTAGGTAGGGTTAGGGTTGAAGGATGGTCCTGAAAGGTGTGACTCCTTTAACATCAGAACCTGCAAACGTCAAAAGAATGCCTCTACAAAGTACTGACATATGGGAGTTTCCGAAAATAGGGACCCTAATATAGTACCCTATATAGTAGGATCCTTATTATAAGGACCCCAAAATAAGGCACCCCTAATTTTCGGAAACTCCAATATATTCCCATTCATCTACCCTCTACCATAGCCGAAGCAACTACTGGGCTCTCCAGCCTCCGGTGTTGCAGGTCGTGGTGGATTCGGGCTCCGCTCGTAGGAAAGTAGTAGAGGGTGCAAGCTCTAAAAATATTCTTCACCAACTTGTTTAATTTTATATGTGTTTCGATTTGTTCTCGCCCCCCCCCCCCCCCCANGCGAAATAAGAGAGGGGGCAAACTATAAAAAAATTCGTCCCCAACTTGGTTAATTTTAAATGTGTTTCCATTTTGTCCCCCCCCCCCCCCCCCACCAACATGTTTAGGCCCTCAGATTTGTACTTCAGGCTCTTTGAAAGCTCAGAAAGTAATGCCGGGACCTCAGTTATCTAGAGTAGGGCTTTGGCGGTGTGTTGTAATACACTCATCTTATGCAGGGACGAGAAGCGGATATTACTACTGATTGTGCAAGTACAGCAAATCCCTGAACCCCACAGGGCGTAAATACAAAAACCTGTACCCCACATTCCAAACTCCACTCCCGCTGTCTCTGTACGCCCGATAAACAACCCTAAACCCTAAACCCTAAGCCCTAAACCCCTGAACCCTAAACCCTAAACCCTAAACCCCTAAACCCTAAACCCTAAACCCTGAACCCTAAACCCTAAGCCCTAAACCCCTAAACCCTAAGAGCCCGAACCCCCGAAGCCGAACCCCTCAACCCCTACCTGGACCCGAAACAGCCTACCCTTTTTTAAGGACTTATGTAAGGAAATCATGATAGGGAACCATACCTTTTTAGGGACTTATATAAGGAAATCATGATAGGGAACCCTAATGTAATATAGGGTCCAGGTAAATCCTAAACCAGAGCCCTGAAACCATGAAACGTAAAGTGCTAAAGCCTTCGCACATGTGCGACCCGGCCGCACAGTCCAGGCAAAAGGACCACCGCAGAAGGGCGCACCCGCCAGCAGCAGCGGCCATGTTCGCATGGCGTCTTTTAAAGGGTGCCCGTAGTGGAGATTCGGGAATCGTCCTTGCTATGGTCCAAAAAAGTAGCAGAGGGTTTGGGGAATGTGCCGTTTTGGGAATATTGCGAGGTAGCGGCCGGACGGTTTAAGTTTTACGTTGGGGTGAGTGGTATTAGTATAGGGTTCACGGTTTAGGGTTTAAGTTCATATTGTATAGGATATATTAAAATGTATGAAACTGCAGCTTATTATAGTATGTTGCATTACATTGCCTAATTTTCTATCAAACAACACATATTTACGGTTTAAGTTGTTCAGGGCAGACGCCAGGATCGGCCTTGTGCTCAAGCTGCGATGCTCCCACCTTTGCGGCAGTCCTCCGAATCCCATTGGGGTTTAGCGTTCGGTTTAGGGTTTAGGGCGCTCTTTAAAAAAGGCGTGTTCTCGATTTGACGAAAATCTCCCTTGGAGACAGGAATTCGGGCACGGCCAGAACAGCGCACACCGCTGGAAGCTGACCCTCAACACCGTAACAATTGCACAAGCACACTATGCATACACAATGCTAGCCGCCCAGACCCTCTCTTCATTCGACGGCTCTCGACCGTCGAAGGCGCGATCAAGCATGGCATCCGCACCCTAATCGCAAGAAACCTGCCCGTCGCAGTGGCAAAATCTGCGCGAAGCCTGTCGGATCTGCTCGTGAACGTCCTTTAGTTTCTGCATCGCCTTCGGAAGAATGGCTCAGGGTTCAGGAGTTTAGGACTTAGGGGTTTATGCAAGCAGTCACTGCGACAAGCCGGGCGGCGAGATGCACGCAAGGATCCCTACAACGGACTTAGGGGTTTGGGCCAACTGATTTGGATCTTTGACCTTTGCAATTCAAAACGTGGCAGCCCCCCCCCCCCCACCCGGCTTCCCACGCTCAACGAATCCCTCAAGGATGCCCCTGCCTAGCGGGATGTCCAACCCGGGGTTAAGGGTTTAGGGGTTTAGGGCTTATAGGGTTTATCCAGGATGGGGGTTTTTATGGTTGAGGGTTTACCGGGGTTTAGGGTTTAGGGCTTATAGGGTTTGTAGGGGTCTAGCGTTTAGGGTTTAGAGGTTTCGGCAACTGCTGCGCGCCTGTCTTGCTTTGGACATTGAAACCTTGATCTCAATGATGTTCTTGACTTCGCCTTAGCTGGAGGAACAAACAGCACCAAAACCAACAACAACAACAACAACAACGACAAACACCAACAACAAACAACAACAACAACATCATCATCATCAACAACATCAACATCAACAACAACAACAACAGCAGCAACAGCAACAAACATCAAAAAAACAACAACAACAACAACAACAACAACAAACAAACAAACAAACAACAAACAACAAACAGCAAACAGCAAACAACAAACAACAAACAACAAACACAAACAACAAACACAAAAAACAAACAACAACAACAACAACAACAACAACAACAACAACAACAACAACAACAACAACAACAACAAACAAACAAACAAACAGCAAACAGCAAACAGCAAACAACAAACAACAAACAACAAACAACAAACACAAACAACAAACAACAAACACAAAAAACAAACAACAACAACAACAACAACAACAACAACAACAACAACAACAACAAACAAACAAACAAACAAACAAACAAACAAACAGCAAACAGCAAACAGCAAACAACAAACAACAAACAACAAACACCACAACAACAACAACATTTCATTCGCACGCAGCGGGGAGACGATCCGGTTGGTGGTGAAACGTTGACCTCGCTTAGCGAGTGCTCAATCATGGCTTCCAGTCTGGATAGCGATGGTCCNCTCAGAGCTGCAAACTATGCCAGGAGTCTGGTAAAGGAAGAGAATTCTTGAGCTGACAGTGTTGGGTTGCAGTGTCCAATCTGAGCTGCCTGCGGAGCTGACGCCTCGGACCTCATTTGCTGCACTTCCATGAGTCCGGCGAGAACTGTGTGCTTCGCAGCCTGATTTTGTGCAGCATCAATGCCATGTTGCAGTCCGCGCTGCTGTCCGCTTCACAGTCTTTGGCTGGGGTCCGTCCG